>JAWNOX010000110.1:1017500-1310000 GCA_035045555.1 Drosophila fulvimacula | reverse complement strand
TATATATATATATATATATACATAACAACACACACATATATATATACATATATATTTAAAATAAAATATTTTTTAAGTCTGGCAAAAGCTTTGCACGACAAAAAGGTAAGAAAGTGCCTGTGTGTGTGTGTGTGTGTGGGTGTGGGTGTGGCTGTGGCTATCAAATGCAATTGCATAAAATTGTAAAAAAAAAGAAAAAACTTGAAATTAAACAAAAACTAAAAACAAAAGGAAAAGGAAAAGGAAAAGGAAAAGGAAAAGCAATGAAAGTGCGTCTATTTAGAAATTCATTTGTCATGTTTTGCGCGGCGGCGTCGGTGGCGGCGGCAGCGCCGGCGCAGCAGCAGCAAAGGCAGCGTGCGACTGCCTGGCTGCCAGACTGTTCATGTCTTTGGGAATGTTTTTGTATTTGGCTGAAAGATGATGGGACTGGTGAGCAACTTGAGTATACCAGCGGCCGGCCGGCCCAGTACCTGCTTCTGCTTACCTGCAGCCGTTGCTGTTGCTGCTGCTGCTGCTGCTGCTGCTGCTGCTGTTGCTTGTTCGTGCTGCTGTTGCGGCTTGAGCGCCCCCAGCGAATCGCTATAAAAATTGGATTTGCGATGATTGCCATTGCCCAGAATGTTGCCATTGGCATTGGCGTTGCCGCTGCTGATGCTGCTGCTGCTGCTGCTGCTGCTGCTGCTGTTGTTGCCGCTGCTGCAGATGCCATTGCTGTTGCTGCAGTAAGTGTTGCTGCTGTTGCTGCTGTTGCTATTGTTGTTGTTGCTAGCGCCCAGTGGCGGCAATGGTGGCTGCAGCTTGCCAGCATGCTTATTGCCAGGATTCACGCTTGCTGCTGCCGCTGCTGCTGCCGCTGCCGGAGTCAACGGTTCCGCAACTGTTGCCTTACCCGTTACTAAACTTAGATTAGAAATTGCTGTTGGTAATGGAGATCTTTGTGAATCATTGCCGATTTCGCCGGTGTACCTACAAGAGAGTCAACAATCAGCCAACTACATATATACAGAGAGAGAGAGAGAGACTCACTTGATGTTGGTGTACTCGCGGCCCACCTGCAGGCTCTGCTCCTCGGCCCGCTTGCGCGCGATCAACGTCTGAATGTAATGCTGCACCGCATAGTAGACGAACTTGTATTGCGCCTCCGTCTGCACCATGCCCGAACGCTGCGATCGCACCATCTGAATTGTGCGCTGAATATCGATTTCGGTGTCCAAACCTGGAAATCCAAAGAATCAATTGATTTAGTTCGTGGCACAACATTCTGTTAGCATGCAAATGCAGTCTTAACAGATTATGTTAAATGTTACCAACATTCAATTAACATAACATTCTACATGCAGCGATTGTTTATGCATTTCGAGCTGTTAACAGCGCAAGCCACGTTAACAGCATGTTAAAACACAAACATGCTGTTAGCAGCTTAAGTTAACATTAGCATTAACATTTTAGCTACTTTAAATCGTTAACAGTGCAGCCTCAGCTAACAGACACGTACACACTGTTAGCAGATTCTGTTGCATATTACTAGTTACTAATTAACATGAACCACTTAGCATTTTACATACAGCAGCTGTTACTTAACAGCTCAAGCAACGCTAACATTCTGATTATATTCTGTTAAAGCACAAACATGTTGTTAACAGCTTCAGTTAGTATAGCATTTAACTTTTAACTTTAAGTAACTATTGCCATAGCTTAAATCGCTAACAGTGCAAGCACTGTTAACAATGTTTTAACATACGCATAAGCTAACATGAACCATTTAGCACTTGGCATTTGGCATTTTACACACAACAACTGTTAACATTGCTTACCATTGCGCACTATCTGATCGAGAATCATGTCAATCACAATAAACGTGCCCGTGCGTCCAATGCCCGCCGAGCAGTGCACACAAATGGGACCCTAAGCCAGAGAGAGGAGAGAGGAGAGAGAGAGGAGAGAGAGAGAATTACTTTCAATTCAAAGGCCAGTTGTCTGCTGTACTTACGGGCTTCTCGCCTGCCTGGGCCAGGCTGCTCTGCTTGGTGTTCACATCTTGGAGGAAGTTGAGCACACAGCCGGGATCGGCAGGCACGCCATGATCGGGCCACACTTGGAAATGATAGTGATAGATGCGGCGCTCGGGCTTGTCGCGCCACGAGAAGAGAAATTCGCGCAGCGTGTAGTCGTTGGTGGAGTTCTCTTTGATGCACTGCACCTTGGCATGGCCGAATTGCTTGCACTGGCCCTCGTCGGGCCAGTAGCGCTCGCACTTGGTCTTGCCGCGCTCGATCTCCTTGGTGGTCATCACAATCACTCGCGTGTTCTCCTGCCAGATCATGTTCCAGAAGTCCGTCTTCGTGTTGGCCAGGCAGCCCTGCGTGGCGATGTACGTCTTAAACAGCTGACTCTCGCCGTTCAGCAGCGATCCAGTCGAGGGGCCGCTGCAGGAGGACGTCGTCGACGGTGGCGGTGATGCGTCGCCGCAATGCTTCTTCAGCATCACGGCGAAGCAGCCGTTGAGCGCCGCCGCTGCGGACGTATTGCCGGTCGCCGTGGGCGTGCCAGGACCCGTGCCCGCCGCCGAGGCATTCGCCGACGCTGACAGAGATTCGCTGCGTTTGTGCTTGCTGAGCGAATCGGACTTGCGATTGCAGCTGGCACAGTTGGTGGGCAACGTGGCCGACTTGACGGCGCACTGCACGCACGTCTTGTTCTGCTGCTGGCAACTGGGGCAATTGCGTTGCGTCTGCGCCGCCGTGCAGGCTGGACAGGCTGCGACCGTGCTGTTGAGGCTCTCCGAGGAGCTGCTCATGTTATAGAGATCGCCGTCGGTGGGTAAACGTATGTAATTGGCATTTATATACTCTGCGCCCAGAGCGCTGCTCTCCACATCCTGCAGCTTGACACGCGTGTGGTCATCTAACAGAAGAGACATTACAGATAAGTAAACATATAGAGAGAGCGAGAGCGAGAGCGAGAGCGAGAGAGAGCAAGTTGCTTACAGGGCAAAATGTTGCGATAGCGATTCTTGAGACGATTCGCATCCCTGTAGCCCTCCACGCGCTCGAATGTGTCTCGGCTGTCCTGCTGCAGCGACTCGAACTCCTCCCAGAAGCCGCCCTGTAGACGAAAGCATAGAATTGGTATTGCGTTATAGCGCTCATTCAACTCTGGGCAATCTTCTCACCTTCACCAGCTGCTCCACGCGCGCATTGATGCCGGCCGCTGTGATGCGCGTCGCATTGAACGGCTGCCGCAAATGGACCACTGTGCCACATGTCTCCACCATCGGATTGCGCTTGTAGTGCTCGATCAGTTCGGAGAGTGTTTCAAACGAATCACCGCCGCCTACGTCGTACTTTTTATCCTGCAAGAGATGTTGGCAAACTGGGCATTAGTGCAAGTCGGGCCAAGTCGAGCCACTGTTTGCAAGCAGTGCAAAATCCAAATAGTCTACCGCAGCAAATCCAACTATTTATATTTACTGTTATGCATATTGTAAATATATTTACTTCATGTAATTCTATATCTCTCATGTGTGATATGCATACGGCTGGCTGTAAATACATATTTGCTGTACAGGAAATCCTAAAATATTATTAGGGCACGTTTGCTTCAGTTGCTGTTTTAGCCAAGGCAACTGCTTAAATTAGTGTTTTGGCACGTTCCCTTAACTTCCTGACAAAGCAAATGCTAATGCTAATGCTAATGCTAATGCTAATGTTAAATGTAACAGATAATTCATTTACTAAGACATTTTCTGTTCTGTCAAAACTAATGCTAACAACAACAACAAGCAGTGCTGTTAATGTGATGCTAACGATAATGTTAGCTTTACGTAACTGTTGTGCTGCCTATGCCAGCTATGGTTCAAAGTAACCAAGTAAAATGAAGAGTTAACAGTGGCAAGCAGTGTTAGTTACGTTAGCATTTTATTCAGCATTTTATGTTAAATTGATGGTCGGAGCTAACTGATGATTTGGCTAGCTTAAGATATTTGCCCGCACTTCATACCCTTTTGTTGTTGGCTACTTAGAACTAGGGTAGCGCCTGTCTCTCTCTCTCTCTCTTTCACATTTTCCCTCCCCCTCCCAGCCTACATTCTCTACTTGAACTGTAGCAATAAAAGTTTGAAGTCGAGCTGAAAAACGCTACACAATTAGCCAATAAAAGTGCAAACGTGACCGCAATGTCAAATTGAAGTAAATGCTCAACCGGTCATGTAAATCGCAATCATTATTCTAAATGCCGTCAAATGGCAGCGGCAGCAGCAGCAGCTGTGAGGGGACTTACAGTAGCTGGTGTAGTATAGTAACTGAATGGAACAAAACAAATATATTTGGGATTGTCATGTTTGGATGTAACACAAAAAATTAAAAAAAAAAACCCAGCAAAATATTTCCAATATTTGTTTTCGCTAACATCAAATAAAATATGGCACAAAGATGAGTAAATGCGAAAAGGCCAGAGCAATAATGAATAGCAGCTAATACCCGGACAAATGTGCAAGTGAATACTACTATATATACTATATATATATAGTATATATATATAATAATAATAAAATATTGATATTTATATTTAATTTGGTTTATAGGAAATGCATTTAGGTAAAGCACACACAAGTTGCTTAATAAATTACTCTGATGTTGTATACAATTTACTCAGGTTAGTTATTCATTATTAATAATTCATGAATTACGAACTAGTTAGTCCTTGCATAGCGGTGCCTTGAGCTGCTGCCCGCAAGCAGTGCAGCCTGGCAGCTGTGTACCACTTGCCTCAAGCAGTGCAAACGGACATTACGCATACGCCACGAGCACTTGATGGCAATAAGCGCTATTTACATTTGCAACAACACAGCCACATGCCGACATATGACTATAGATGTAATTGTATATATATATTTGTATACATATATATATATATATATATATATAGATATATATGTATATATATGCAGTTAGACACAACTAATTCAAGGTCAAATGATGAGGAACTTTACGGCCAGTCGGTCGATTTTGCATTACTTGACTGTCGTTGTCGCTGTCGCTGTCGCTGCTGTTGTCTACAAGTTGTTGTCGCAGCACACAAATCGATTCGCATTTGCATACACTATTAACAGCAATAGATTTTCTGGTTGCTGGCTTAACTCACCTGCCATCTAATCATGACATGCGTCACTTTGTCGTCTGTGCGCACCGATAAAACAAAATCACCAGGTTTACTTTGAGATTCACGCACAAGAAATGAACCATTCTTGCCACGCTCCAATATCAATTTTTCAGCTTCTTTGCCAGAAAGATTGCCGTGAAACCATCTGCAATGAGGGAAAGCGAAAGCGAAAGCTCAAATTAATTATTATTAATTAATATATATATATTGTTATTGTTATTATTATTATTATTATTATTATTATTATTATATATTATATATTTATTTTGATTTGTTATAGTTTATTTACGCGCGCATTTATTCCAGCTACAGCAACTGTTCTCTCCCGCAGCTGATTGACTGACTGACTGACTGACTGATTGACTGACTGACTGACTGCGTTGTCTTTTGCTCAGTGCCTTTTGTGGTGCTGCTAAGTACGTGCGCGCTCGAAATGCGACTGCAAACTGCACAAACTGCAGGCATGTGTGCCAAATGACAGCAACAGCTCAAACAAAAAACGATGCCGACAAGCGACAAGCGACGAGCGACGACCCAGTAGGAAATCAAAAACGAATGCGAATACGAAAACGAATACAAATCGAATTGCTGCTGCTGCAGCCACTACAATAAATGCGAAGAAAACAGACAAATGCAAGGCAAACAGCAGCAGCAGCAGCAGCAGCAGCAGCAACAACTTTAGCTTTGAGCCAAACGTATAAGGCTTTAACGCTGTCGCTGTTGTCGCCTGACTGGCCAGTCAGTCGCCTATGGACATAGACCTAATATACACATATAAATAAGTAATATATATTATATATCGCTATGTACATATAGCTGCACATCTATGTACGCAACAGCCTAAACAGTTGACACAGAAAGCAAATAAGGTTGGAAATTATTGCAAGCTGCACTGCTTGCTGCTTGGGCGGCAACAGCAACAGCAACAACAGGTAGGCTGCGCGCCTAGCAAGCAGTGCAAGCAGCATTATTCTCAGTCAAGTTGAAAAAAAAAACAACAACTTTACAACCAATTTCATTTCATCTCATTTGCAGCCATTAAAGATCAAATTAATTAAATAAATATATTAATTAGGTTTTTTGTATGTGTTTCGATCGTAAATTATGCAGCTGATTTCATACAAGTCACGCATCATTTACAGAGTATCTGTTTGTTTATCTGCTGCGACACCTTCGCATTTGTTTTTGCCCAAAACTGACTTTGATTTTGATTTGTTGTTGTTTTCTGTTGCTCATTTGCTCATTTGCTCATTTGCTCATTTGCATAAATAACACTAACTTAAAAAACTTGCTTTGAATTTCGAATTCGAGCAGAGAATAAACAAACAAAACAACAATTTCGATTTCAATTTCGATTTCGATATATATATATATATATATATATATATATATATATATATATATATATATATATATATATATATATATATATATATATATATATATATATATATATATATATATATAGAAATTGTAGTTGGTGTGGCTAGAGTCAACGTCATCTAGTTTCTGTCGAGTTCGATGGCATCTCATAAATCGAGCAGATGCCACACACACACATTTGATTGATTTGTGAGTGTGTGTATGTGTGTGTGTGTGAGTTGTCCTTAAGCCGGTTTCAATTTAACTGCTGTGATTCTCGTTGCTATTTCATTGATTTGTTGCTGGGGTCAGAGTTATCATAAAACACGGCACAAAGCTCATGCTTTATGTATAGAGCATGCTCGAATATATACTTATATATATATATATATATATAAGCATATAGTATATTATTTTTACATATGTATTACCGGCCGCCTTTATCGATTTATCTTCCGCATGTAAGTGCGCCAGCTTCTATTTATAGCTAGAAGTTGTTTAGACAATTGACTTTACATTAGATCATTAAGATATACATATATATATATATATATATATATATATATATATATATATATATATATATATGTACATATACACATATCATGCACTTGAATGGCCGATCGTTAGGCCTGTTACATATTCAAGGTGGTGCGCAATGAGCAGTGATAAGAGTTCGTCATGTTTATGTTATTTTTAGCACCGGAAATGGCATTGAAGCAACTGTCGATAGTTCGATTAACGATAGAAAGATATATGTATATATATACAGACATTTATATATGCTTTCGATTTGTGTTTCATTAATGGCAACTCATCAATTGACCAACTCGACTAAGCATTATCACTCCAATTGGAGCTTAACGACTTGAACTGCTTGACTTATGCAGCAGCCAGCTTTTGTCTGGCAGCCGCAAGCGGCACTTAAAACAAACCCTAATATCTGTTTACCATATAGTATAGTATTTTAATGCATATTCTTTATGTATCTTGTTTTTGTTGTCTTTGTTTTCTGTTGATTTTTATATTTTTCTGTTGCTTTGTGATTCAGCGACAATCAAATTGGCTTTTGGAGCAGCCGCAACACCGCAATCCAGTCAACCGACCAATTAGCACCTTTCTTAGTGTTCAGCTTTATTATACTATATATATATGTGTATCTTATGTATCTTGTGTACATATTTATATATACATATATATCCTCTGCTTGCCCCCCCAGCTCTATCGATGGGGGTCAGCTGGCGTAACTGCAGCTGCATTTCACTTTATTGCAGTGAAATTTCCAGTCTCGTATACCCTGTAAACCTAATGTATGGGGTAGTTTTGTTTTACTTGAGAATAAGCCGAAAATTATGTGTTCTGGACAGCCTCAATTTCTTTAGAGATTGATTGCTTGAACATAACTGACCTACAAATACCCTGTAAATATACCCTGGACATTTGTTAGTTCTTATTATGCATAAATAGAACAACATCCCTAAAATTGAATATCTGAACAGTAAAATTACCAATTTTTTTTTTTTATTTTGCCTAATTCAGTTTTTATTTTTTACAGCGCATCTCCTAGTCGGTCCAGTTTGCTTGTTTATTGCACACATGGCTTTAACACCTAATTGTTACAGTTACAGTTACGCACAGGAAACAGCCGAACTAAACCTGTTGGTCATTCATGAAACACACGAAAAAGGTCAACAAACAGCTCGACTTAAATTTATTCATTTAAAATATGCAGATCTGAGTGACTGTCCCTCCCTCTCCCTCTCTCTCTCTCTCTCTGTCTCTCTCGCACACACACACACAATGCATAAATTAGCATTTGTTGCTAAATTTTGTGTATCAACTCTAGAGTACAGTGAGCACAGCAACGGCAACCACTGCGCTGACTGTACTAGCTGTTAGTTGACTGTTAACTGTACAGTCTGTTAGCTAGTACAGTCAGCTAGGCTAGTTGCTGGGCTGGTACTTACTGGCTCATATCGTTGCTTATAAGTTTTGCAAATATATACAACAACAACAACAAAAATAACTAATTAAATTTTGTTTTTTTTTTTTGTTATTCAAAAATTTGCTATAACAACAACAACAGCAGCAGCAATCAAATTTAACGGAAATATGCAAAAGGAAAACAAAAACAAAAACAAAAGCAAAAATATAAAATAAATAAATAAAAAATGGCAATAACAACGCGCCAACTATTAAGCAAATTCGCGTAGTTAGTTAACAAAATGTAAAGCAATTTACATATGACAGGCTGCACTTGAAGCTGTCAAGCGAGGAGGGTGGTGGGGCGAGAAGCGAGAAGGGGTGGGGTGGGGTGGGGAGTGGGGGGTGGGTTTTTGTTCTGCTGACAGTAGGGTAAAAATGTTGCACACGCTGTTGAGTGGGGCTACGCTCTAACGGTAAACAGCTAAATGACCCAGTCTCTCACTCTCCCCTCTCTCTCTCTCTGTCTATCTCTCTCTCTCTCTCTCTTTCTCAATTGCTTGCAATTTACGGAAGCGCCAGAATGTGACCATGGAGGTGATAATGCGCTTTTGATTTCATAATAGCTGGGAAAGAACTGAAACTGTTGACTGTTGACTGCAATATGTGAGGAGTATGCCCCCCTCGCACACACCGCTCATGGCATCATTTGCAACTCAAGTGACAAAAAAGTGACCCTGAAGCTGTTGCCTGCAGTGGCGGAACTAAGCATTCGCATTGAGTTCACAGCCAAAGCCTAAATTTCATATCAATATCCGAAACATATTCAGATTTGCATTGCTGTAAACTTAACATGACGGCGAGTTCGGTTAACATAGAGCCAGGGCTAACAGCAGTAGCAGCACTGTTAAGCTTATTGACTGTTAGCCAAACAGACTATAGAGTAGAATGGGCAAAAAAAAAAAAAAACTAATTATTATTATATATATATATTAATTATTAATGGAATTTTTAAATAAATAGAAAAATTTAAGACCTGTGAATGAAGCTCAAAATATATGTAAAGTGGACTTGGAGATGTTGTGAATGATCAAAAATATATAAATATATATGTAAAATATATATTTAAGTATATAATAAATCGAAATATATATATATAAGTATATAATAAATCGAAATATATATTTAAGTATATAATAAATCGAAATATATATATATAAGTATATAATAAATCGAAATATATATTTAAGTATATAATAAATCGAAATATATATTTAAGTATATAATAAATCGAAATATATATTTAAGTATATAATAAATCGAAATATATATATATAAATACTTAAATAAGCCAAACTCTTTCATGACTAACTCTAGCACTTAAAAGTCTGAACAAAGAATTACCTAAGACTTGAGCTGGGGAATTCTAGACTCAATTAAATCAAATCCATTTCAAATAGTTGAGGCCAAACACGTGACAAACACTTGGCGTTGCTTAAGCGCCAGCTGTAAGCTTATGTAACAAAAAAAAAAAAACTTATCTCAAATCTAAGTTAATAATGCCATAAATACTTTAGACGCTGCTGCTGCTGCTGCTGCCGCTGCTGCCTCAACAAATGGTAAATTCTTTATCAAGAGCCAACAGAGACGACAGCGCAAAGAATCGGTGGATGGGCAAACAGATGTGAGAGAGTTCAGATAAGCTGCCGCAATGGAGATTGGGCGATTGGGCAGCAGATTGGAGCTGAAGCTGGGGGGAGGCCAGCCCACAGCCCACAGCCAACAGGCAGCATCTGGGAACGAAGACGCGTCGCGGCGGCTGGGAGCCTTGCGACAGATGCAAATTCTCGGTATGTGCTGCTGCTGTTGTATTTCTTATCTGATTTATATGGAATATACCCACATATCTCTACGTATGCAGAGCCCCCGCTGTACGCGCTGTGTTATTTATGAGCGAGCGGCAAATGCCATAGATTATTTCATTAGAACTCGACGATGTCGCACCACGCAGTCTCTAAATGCAAAAATCAATAAATGTCGCAAGAGTCGAACAGCAACGATGCCAAAACTGGCATAGCTGCCATGAGATACCCTGTAAAAGTGCAAATTGAAATCATTCCAGATTGACAATCAAATTTGATTGAACCACAAACCAGAGTACCCCTGACTAATACGGATAACGGCAAATACCCTGTAAAAGCTCTATGGAGCTTCAGTTTTTGTTGCGCAATCCTGATGGGCAATGCTCCACTCAATGAATCATGAATCAGTGCAGAATAATTGATATATAGCAACTATATAGAGGCAAGAATTTAGCTCTACAATGGAATTTTTAGCCTTGTCTTGACTGGATGGACTCATTTTATACAATATCCAACTATGCGAAATAGTCGCGAAATCAAGATAATAATTAATAGATTTTAAAAGGTGAAAAAAAAAAAATAATAATAATAAATATGAATAGAACCAAAATCGAATATACATCACTGAGCTCAGCTCATTATGGCAGGGTAGATTCTTCAGAATAAACTCCAAAAATATTATTGTCAATCATATTGAAAGCCATTCAAATCATAAACATAAACAAGAAAGCACCAAAGTCAATGAAAATGTGAGCGAGCACAGAGGCGTCTGTTTACGTTTAGGCCATATAAGGCCATATACAGATATACAGATATATATATATATATATATATACACATATATATACATTCATTAGAATGTCACTAGCCCCACTCCTATATATATATATATATGTTTATGTATATTTTTTTCTTTCCGATGTTTAACTTCAATATTTACTCATTTGCGTTTTTAGACACATGACAATTTGGCGTTGTTGTTGTTGTTGTTGTTGTTGTTGTTGGCTTATTAGATGGCAACAACAATATAATTTAATTTGTGTCCCACACGCGCCTCAAAATAAAAAATAAATCAAATTTCGCTAATAGGCGCGGCGGCCGCGGATTTAGCCGCTTGGCGAGCTGCACTTACTTGTAGCCATAGAGCTGGAGACGCATGGCCGCCAGGAGCGCTGGTGCCAGGGTGCCGCTGGTGGTGCCGAAGCCGTGCTGGGCAAAGGCTGGCGGTGAGCTTGACCAGGATGTGGGCGTAACGGGATTCGATGAGTAATAGGCGTGGCCATCGCTACTGCTGCTGCCGCTGCCGCTGCTGCTGCTGCTGGCACTGCTGTTGCTGCCACGCGGCGTGGTAAGCTGCAGCTGAGGCAGCGACTCTGTCGAGGAGCAGCTAGAGGAGGCGCCCGTTGAGGTGGGTCGACGTCTGTTTGCTCTGTTGTATTTATGTTGATTGTTGCTGTTGCTGTTGTTGTTGTTGTTGTTGTTGTTGTTGTTGTTGTTGTTGTGGGCAACGCCTCTGATAATCAGGGCCAGTTCGTCGTTGCTCATGCAATTTTTGCACTCAGTTGTTGCGGTCGCCGCTGTTGTTGTCACTGTTGTTGTTGTTGTTGTTGCTGCTGCTGCTGCTGCTGCTGTTGTTGCCTTTGTCTTGTGACTTTTGCTGGCCTTTGACTTCGAGTTGCTGCGCGTCCTTCCATAGCCATAGTGCGCCTGTATCGCGCGCTCGTATTCAAAATTGCGTTGCTTGTTGTACACGCTGTTGCCATTGTTGTTGTTGTTGTTGTCGTTGCTGCTGCTGCTGCTGTTGTTGTAGACCTGCTTCTCCTGCAGCTTGTGATGCACCACATGTCCCAGCGAACTGGACAATTTCTCGAGGCACTTATTGAAGAGCATTTTGTTGCCGCTGCTCGCTCGCTCAATTTACAACTAATTCTGAGCAACACTTGTTTAAGCGTACAATAAAAAAATTAAAAAAATAATAATAATTTAACGGCACAAATTACATCAACTTTTGCAGGTTGGGAAAAAACGCGTTTGTTCTTGCTGTTGTTGTTGTTGTTGTTGTTGTTTTATGTAAGCACCAGATCAATAAACACAAATGCACTTAAAATGTTGTTCTTATTATTCTTGTTCCTCTTGTTCTAATAAGAAAAAATAGTATAAATATTTTGCCTATGCAAATGAAAATGTTTGTTTTTGTTTTTGTTTTTGTTCTTTGTTCTCTGTTTCGTTTTATTGCACAAATTTCTTTAAGACCGACAACAATTTCTTCTCCTTGGCTACAGTTGTTGCTGTTGCTTTTGTTGCTTGCAGCTTGGTCGCTGTCGTTGCCGCCTCGTTGTCCAGTCGCGTTTGTGCCGCAATTAAATGCTCCAAAACGAATCCCGCCGAAGGCATAATAATTTATGGCGTATTTAATAAAAATTATTAAATATGTTATTTCAATGGACAAGAAAAAAAAAACGTTCTTTGTTTGCTTGTTGTCTGTTTTGCTAAATTGCAATTAAGACAGCCGCCCACGCACTATAACACTGCTTTAACGACTGTTGTTGCTTGCTCGCACTGCTTGATAGCGCGCGCTTATGTTCTGTGTAGCACTTTTCGTGGTGTTTAGCCGCCCAACCGCAACTCGAGAATGAAGCTCCAGCAGCCAAGTGCTAAGCTTTTTGCTCAAGTCGGTCGTTTGACTTCGTATGCTTCGTGTCGTCGTCGTCGTCGTTGTCGTCGCCGCTGCTGCTGCTGCTGCTGCGTTCGTCGTCTTCGTCTTCGTCTTGGCTTCGGCTCTGCTCTTTGTGCACGTCGTCGCTGCTGCTGTCGCTGCGCTCGTCGACGTCTTTGCTTCGCTCTTCTCTTAGTCTTAGTGTTCGCTGCTGCTGTGATTTGCTCTGCTTGTTGGTTTTGGATATCTGCTTAGCTGCTTTTGCGCTCTGCCGCTCTGTTCTAAGCGCTCAGATCGTGTGCTCGTGCATGAATGAATGTTGGCTGACTGCGTGCGCCGCTTTTTGTTTTAAATGCACACAAGCCCAGCCGACGAGCCAAGCAGCAGCAGCAGCCGCAGCAGCACCAGCAACAACAACAACAACAACAATAACAAAACTCGAACTCGTCTCGATCTTTTAGTCCATAACATGTCAACGTTTGTAAAATGTAAGCTCAGACGTTGCCTTCTTTGTGGGGGCGTTGGCGTCAGCTTGTTGTTTGTTATTGGTTTTTGCTGCTGCTGCTGGCGCTGTCTCTGCCTCTGCCTCTGCTTCTTCCCCTGCTTGCTGTTCTTATGATTTCTGCTTGCACTGCTTGTGAAATTCAGCTATTTGAAAGTGCATAGCTCAGACCAATACAGTGAAAGCTTGCATCGGTGTGTGCGTGAGTGAGCAAGAACCGTTTGAAAGTTGACCCGCCTGATGGTCGCAGGCACTTTTACTTTTAGCAACGTGGGCGGGGTCATTGGGGGCGTAACGAGGAGTGACTAACTTAATTGACATTTTTACTGCACTTAGTTAGCAGCTATTTGAATGCGAGTCGGCAGCAACTCAGCTCAGGCAAATGAATCAGAATCCGAATTCGCCTTAAACTAAGCCAGTGTATGTGTGCCTGTGTGTGTGTGTGTGTGTGTGTGTGTGTGCGTGCGTGTGGATGGTATAGCAGCATGTAAGCGCCGCCTGTTACCTGCCACCGGAAATGAAATTGAAACCGAATAACAATGCGGGCAATTTTTCGTGTTGCGTCTTTGGGGATTTTGTTATAGTGCGAGAGGGAGAGGGAGGGTGGGAGCGGGAGCGGGAGAGAAGTAAAGTTAGGCACTTGATGCGTGCGTGCGACAGGGATGGGGCAACTCTTCTATGGCGCAGGCGCAGACGTCAGAGGCGAACGTGCTGCGCATATTTGGCAGCCAATTTTGGTTTCTCATGACAACGACGTGCGACAGCCCCCCCCAAGCCACAGCAATTCCCAGTGCCAAGTGCCATTCGAACAACAACAGCAACAACAACAGCTGGGAACAGGGCATTGGGGTTTGGCGATCGTTCGGGCCGCACTGTGGGGGTTGTTCGGCGATGACAAACCGTTTGGTTACGATCGTCGCCTGTCTCATCATCAATTTCGTTGGAACAACGTCGAACGAAAATGTTCCAAAGTCTAAAACAACATCATCAACAACAGCAAATCACATTAATCGACCATCATTAAGTGTTTAAGGCAATAAACAGAAGGTGGAACAAAAACAAAAGCACTAAAGACCCGACTTACAACTATACCAAACTCAAGCGATGATATAAACACTCTTCTGGAAGCTTTTAAAAAACACTCAGCGATGTTATCCAAGAAAGGCTCAAATGTGTTCATCAGCAGGCTTAGCGAGATATATCAGAGTTAATGTAATCACATACTTATTTATATATATTAGATCATTCATATATGAGGCCTGGTCACGTCTTTTATAGATTAAATATGCAACTGTAATTATACGTTACGAACTTAACTAGAAATAGATCGGGTCGATAGACTGGTGGGAATATGATTAAGCATTGATTCTATATTCTATATTCTATATATTCTATATATTCTATATATTCTATATATTCTATATATTCTATATATTCTATATTCTATATTCTATATTCTATATTCTATATATTTTATATATTTTATATATTCTATATATTCTATATATTCTATATATTCTATATATTCTATATATTCTATATATTCTATATACTCTATATATTCTATATTCTATATTCTATATTCTATATTCTATATTCTATATATTTTATATATTTTATATATTCTATATATTCTATATATTCTATATATTCTATATATTCTATATATTCTATATATTCTATATATTCTATATATTCTATATATTCTATATATTCTATATATTCTATATTCTATATTCTATATTCTATATTCTATATTCTATATTTTATATTCTATATTCTATATTCTATATATTCTATATATTCTATATTCTATTCTTGGCTTTAAAACATGACTGACCACTCAAATACCCTGTAGTCGAATAAATGTGAGTTTTATACCCACAGAGAAATTTCTCAGTTTATAGCCGTTTCGCGACATTCCTTCTATCTGTTACATACTTCTGCTAGGCTCAGCTATACCCTGCTTTGTGCATTCAGATACTGGGTAGCAGAAGCGAGCCCATAAAAAGGTATATAAACATAATTTATTGTTTAATAACAATTTCGTATTGTGCGCAAATGTTTGGTATTTAATATGCGCGTCGCGAAACTATGCGACGTATTCGATTGCCCAGAGTCGAGATGATCGTAGCCCCAATGCCCGATGCCCGATGCCTGATGCCTGATGCCCGATCCCCAAATGCCCCGTTGCCCAGCTGCCAACTCCCCAATTACCAATGGTTTATGGGCATGCGCATATACATACATATACATATGTATATGGCTCTGCAGAGACGGCATTGGCATTGGCATTGAGCACGGAGCTGGAAGATGTAAATAAGTCCGGGGTTATTAGCCGTAGTCAAGTTCACGGCTAAGCAATAGAGGTGGCCCAAAACAAGAAAGGGATATGCCTAGCCAGCTCTTCTCTAACAATACCTTGATCTGCCCGAGCTGCCCATAAGGCGCTACTGACTGAGTCACAGCCCATACTCAGAGCATACTCAGCATAAACATCGTGAATCAATGCATGACTGCGCCGAGTGAGTCAAAGCGTCGTCGAGCAAAGTCCTAAAGCAGCAACTAGTTGAGAATCAGCTTATTTAACTTGCAGCTACCCTGCAACTTAAGCTTCGCCTGGAGTAAAACATTTCTTTCTTGTTCTTTTCTTCTTTGTGCATTTGTTTTGCCAAATGAGAGTAATTTGTTGGCCAACAGCTGTTTTTATCTCACTAATTGTTCGCCCTGATATAGCGTTCAGATGTTGACCGATTGCCAAAGTTTTTGTATTGATTTAAATGTAGATAGATTATATATTGACCATATACATACATATATATATATATATATAAATTATCTGTAGATCAGGTGTAGATCATAGGCGGATCGTATGTAGATTGAGTGAAGATCGTATGCGGATCATATGCAGATGATATGCATGGAGATGTAGATCGTATGTAGATCAGACGTAGATTATATGCGGATCATATGTAGATCGTGTGTAGATCAGATGTGTCTCATGTCGATACGGAAGGTTCATTCAGATAGGTCGTATATTTCATATAGATCACGTATATCATATAGACTACACAGATCATATAAATCATTTAGAACATATAGATCGTATAGGTCAGATAGATCAGATAGATCATATAGATATAGATCATATAAATCATATAGAACATATAGATCGTATAGGTCATATAGGTCAGATAGATCAGATAGGCCATATAGATCATATATATCAAATAGTTCATATAGATCATATAGATTATATAAATCATATAGTTAATATAAATCATATAGCTCATATGGATCATATAGATCATATAGCTCATATGGATCATATAGATCATATAGATCATATGGAACTTATAGATCATATAAATTATATAGTTAATATAAATCATAAAGATCATATAGTTCATATAGATCTTATAGTTTATATAGATTCATAGATCATATAGACCACATAGTTTTGTATTACGTATATAAGTAATACTCTAAAAATAAACGAAAAAGCGGTATACTTATAGATTAAGTTCCGCTTGTAAACGCCTGCTCATCAAGCACTGACAGTCCTACCTGCACTAGCCTGTAATTTCAAACGTTTCTCATATATATCTCTCTCTCTCTCTCTTTCTTTTCACCTCTCCCTTTCGCGCTCTGCAGGGTATATCACATGTTCGGCAGCTAAGATTCGAAATGCTTAGTTTTATTGCGCGTATTTCATTATCGATTTGAATTATGAGCCAGTACAGAGGTAAATAATAATATAGCAACTGGCAATACTATATGCATTCGATATATTTTGGCTGTACGTGAGCGCAATCGCGAAATGAATGTAAACCAGGTCAGCTCTCTGGGAAGCGATAGATACAAGTGAAGTATAAATAATACAGATTACAAGTCGAAAGCATATTTGCTTTCTCTTCCGGGTCTATGAGTTCAATTATTATATACGTTCTATGTGAAGGACAACCTTTCGCCAACGATCGCACGTTTTTCCGTACCGAATTCGTGTGAGGGATTTACCTGAATCAGTAATCATGTGCATGCCTCCTTTTGCCGCTACTGCTACAGCTGCCCCTGCCCCTGCCCCTGCCCCTGCCCGTGCCTTTGGGTGCCTTTGTCCAGTTGTCCATTTGCGGTTAGTCGCACGTTCGTGCCGTGCGCTTTAAATCGTGTTGTCGAGCCATTTAGGATACAATTTATGCACGTCTCTCTTCTCTCTGCCCTGCCCTCTCTATATATATCTGTATAATATGTATATATTATCAGACACATATGTAAGCATCTAACTGTTTGGACTTCGTGCGCACGCATTCGATATTTAGCACTCGGCTTCAGGGAAGCACACTTCAGACATCCGCTGACATTAATCTAATAATACAATAATCTAATAAAAGAAAAATCACAAACTCAATTAAATTTAATTCATCATGCAATACGAGTTACATAATCGGGGGAGTTCTTGGCAGGTTTACACAAAATTTGCATTTTTTTGTATAATTCCCAAAGAGTTCTGCCAGCAAGCAGTGCAAAAGAGATTTGATTTAAGGATAGATCTATACAGTCTATAAGTATATATATGTATATATATATATATATACACTTGTAAACAGAAATGTTAATATCCCATATGTCACTATGCAAAGATATAGACAAATACCTGACCGATTACAGGCAACAGCAGCGATGAATTCGCCCTAACTCAGCTTGACTAACACGTGATCCATGATCATTATAATTGCCTTTTAGAGTAGCATCTGTAGATGTTATATAACTCACTGAGATTATGCTATATATTCCTGTATATACTTCAAGTGTCTAGTCAATCAGGTTAGATCGTTTGTCAATATCTAGCAAATGGATCATTAGATTTGGGAACTAACTTTGATAGACTGATCTGTGATCGTGATCGTGATCGTGATCATGTGATCATGTGATCATGTGATCAGCAGATGCTGTCGCAGAAGACAAAAGTCATTCGCATTTCGTTATCGCGGAATGCGACAGGTAAATGGGGCCAAATAAATATGGATGATAAAATTCCAATGGACTTTTAACCAGCATTCGAGCAGTCAGCCGATCAGGATGTTAGTATGTCGACAAAGTGGTCTATGTGACTGCTGACACGCACCACACACAATTATCAGAGGTGGGGGGGGAGGTGGTGTTGTCGTGGAGGCGTGGCGTCTTTTAATGAGCTCAATTCTAGGCATCAAAATGAGATGCCATATGAAGCGATTAAAGTGTCTATAAAGAGACTGCGAGCAGTCGCTGTCACAGAGATACAGATTTCAATACACAGATACGAGTGTTCAGAAATGGACATATATACATATATACATATATACATATATATATGTATACAGATATCTAGTTAGCTTTAGAAGCTGTTAACGTGCTCGGCATAATTTATAGTAGCATTTGTGTAGGCTTGTCTTAATGGCGAAAAATTGAAAGCATTTAGCATTTCAAGCACTTACACACACTGGCCAAACTGGGAGGCGGGTGGCAGTGGGGGTGTGTTGCCGTGTCAACTGGGCGGCACATTTATATATACATGGCGCAGGGCCTACAGGTGTTTACATTCAACGACCCATTACCCAACACGCCAAAAACAATAGCAAAAAAACAAAAAACAAATTGAAAACTTAATTGATTATTGTTAGCCGTCAAGTAGCTCAACTCTGAACTATACAGCTACGTGTATATAGATAGGTATACGTATTGCGAGAAGAAAGTAATGGCGGCCAGCAATTAGCACATTTAATTGCAACTATTAAAGTGCAGCGCAGCAGAGCGAATTAATTGCTATTCGCGTTACACTTGATTCGGCTCGGACAGATTTTGTTTTGTTTCAATGCCCGCTCAGCGGAAGGAGTTTGAGCGGGAGTATGTGGGATTTGTGGCAGGTCAGCAAGATATGTCTACTGATCGCTTGATAAATCGGCAATTACTATATACCTTAGACAGTTGAAGGATATTAATGCTATAGGCTATAGCATATAGCTGAAACATAATCGTTTCTTATATAACTCTCACGTTGGATTCACTGTTCGAGCAAAAGGGAGTCCCCCGAACGAGCAGCGAACGAGCATTGTATAATCGTTAAGAGCCGATTGCAACGTTCATATTTGTTATTTTTACGATTGTTCAGTTACATTTTCTCCCGAAGGTCAGGCCAGGGGCTCATAGCGAGTAAGCCAAGTTAAGGGATCGTCTGAATTCTATTACACTTTACGCAACGCATTTGCGAATAGTTTTCCACTTGATTTATTGCGCCGGAGCAATGTAAATTTCAGAGCTCAACTATAATTATAACTGATTGATTTTCTAATTCATATCGAATAATATATATATAATGGGCGTCTTTGGGGAACCCTAACAGCGGGCTCGACAAGATGCGAAATCATCACGCATTTCATCCGCTTTCCTTTTAACAATAATAATATCTATAATAATAATAATATATTTGAGTTGAACTTCAGCTATGCTGAAAGCAGGAATTTGTGGAGATCGTCTGATAAGAATCCAATTTGAAACACATTCCATGCGAATGACGTGCGTCTTGGGATCGCTGGAAAAGGTTTCTGAGAGACGATTTCGACAGTGAATCTGAGTCCTTTCCAATTGATTTCTGACTGGCAGTCGAAGCTCTATCTTGATCGCATCACATCAAAGAACTTCAAATATGAAGAGAAGAGAAAGAAAATGAGACAGAGGCGGAAAGAAGTGAACAGCAACAAAGGGAGGGAGAGATCGAGAGAGAAAATGTGAGAGAGATAAAATGAGAGGTAGATAGAGAGAGAGAGAGAGATAGAGAGATAGAGAGATAGAGAGAGAGAGAGGGGTAGATAGAGAGAGAGGGGTAGATAGAGAGAGAGAGAGGTAGATAGAGAGAGACAAATAGAAACATGGAGATATATAGAGATAGAGATACTCAAACCTAGAGAGAAAGAGAGAGAGAGAGAGAGAGCGAGAGCGAGAGATATAGAGGAAGAGCCAACTGGTCTTCAATTGTAGTTTGTAATTACTGAATTCAGATATGATCTAACGTATCACTGAATAAGCCAGGAAGTAAGCGTACTTAGACGTTACCTGACAAAGTTGCTAACTAATTTCGGGGTATTACAAAATTGAAATCGGACGTCAACGGGCTGAGTACGTCACGTGCGTCGGCTGACGAAAGGCGCAAGGGAGCGATGTAATGAGATCAGTTAAGGGTACAAATCAAACTGAGGTGTACGGCCGCACTGTTCCGATTACACAAGCTGGATTTATAAATAAAGTGAAGCCAAAAGTATAAAAGTATAATATAATACTAAATATATATGTGTGCATATAAAAATAACCAAACAATCAACAATATATCGAATAATTCGACCCACAGAACGTCACAATGACAAAAAATTGCATTTTGGGTGTGGACCGCAGCAGCAGAGGCAACTGCTGTAAGGCAGACAGAGATGAATATATGCATACGTGCGCCTGCCTGTGCCTGTGTCTCTCTGTGTGTGTGTGTGTGTGTGTGTGCAGACGTTGAGGCGTCAGAGATGCGCGCACACACTTAACACAGTTTGAAAGCGCAATCGAACAGATTTGGACTTCCAGTTCTCGGCTGTGAGTATTTTTAAGTGCTCGCCGCAACGAAATTAGCCGAAGGAGGCAGACGGTCAAAGTCAGTGGGCGGGGCCACACACACAAAAATAAGGTGGCTGACCGTTAGGATGCGGAAAAGGGGCAACAACAATGCGCACAACGACAAATTGCGTCTCACAATCGATCGGCAAACGCAACGAACAAAGAATCCGAAGGAGCGACGGAGAGAGGGAGGGAGGCAGGGAGGTAGGGAGAGAGCAAGAGCGAAGAGAGCGCAGCGCAGAGAGCAAGATGTGTGCGCTGCAAAGCTGCGCTGAGTGGTAATAAAATATTTGACAGTCGCACAAAAAATGTTAATAAGCAATAAATAATAAAAATGCTTGGGTGTGTGTGTGTGTGTGTGTGTGTGTACTGCAAACAGCAAGCACAACAATGCAGCGCATTTATGGGCAAAGTCTGGTAGGTGCACACACACACACACACACACACATAGATATGCCTATATACAGTATAAGTAAATAAATATATGTATGTATGGGCACATATACATTTGTTTACTTCTGACCTTAAGACGCATTTGAAAAATTAACTTTGCTTTTTAGCAGTTCGCCAATTATGCGGCGCCGCTGTTAATGCTGCACGCGCGCCTGTTAACATTCGCACGCACTGTTAGCGCGGCAGACAGCGCGTCTTCTGGCTGGCGAACGTCGCGTGCGCGATCGTGCGTGAGTTTATTACCTTTTTTTTTTTTGCCAGCACTCACCATAAACCAAAAAAAAAAAAAAAAAAAAAAAATACAAGCTACCTTTAGGCAACAACAATTTGCGTAATGTTTATTCATTTAATTATAGGCCAGGCAGCGTGTCGAATTGCTTGTGCCAATAGATTGTTTAATCCAAAAAATCAGCTAAAGAAAGTCTTAACTGGTTTAACTATACTTGGCTCTCTTTTTATTGAGGTTATGTTGCTTATAATTCGAATATCCTAGAAGGTCAAAGATCTAGCCGTTATCTACGTGAAATATTTATAGGTATACAGACTATATGTATATACTAAATACTGATACAGAATATATGTATATATTAGAGAAACAAATTCCAGATTCCACTTGAATTCAAAAATCTTCCGAACAGCCCAATATGCATTGCTTCGTCAGCGCCAAATATACATATGTGTGCATATAGTAACCAAAAGTCTACATATGTATACATATATACATATATAAATATTAAGAGATATATGTATCTATAAATAGACGCAAGACGTCAGCCCATCTACATACATATATAAGTATGGATGCATTTGCCATATTCAAATATTTTTGTTCACAATACTCAAAATGGGTCAAAAATAATTGCGAGCAACAGCATAGGTACGCAAAGAGCACATGAATGCATACATACATATGTAAGTACATACAAATTGCACACATGCACACATGCACACACACACACACACACACACACACAGACACATGCGCACGTAGCCATGCATGTGTGTGCGTGCATGTATTGTATTATAGACAGCATGGCGACATCGTTAGCGCCATCAGCTGCGCGTTTGGTAAATTGATAACATAATGTAAACATAAGCAGCTGTTAACATATGTTACGCGTGCCGCAATTGCAACTGTTTGTTTCAGTCGAGGTCAGCTTTGGTCGGACTCCACTTACCTTTCCGTTGTGGGCTCGGCACAGATAAGCGCATGCTTCAGTTCAATGGCCTGGCCATTCTTCTCCTTCAGCTCCCCATTCTCACTGTAGTATTGTACCAGCTCCGGCAATGTGGCGAACTTTTCACCTGTAACAGGTAGCGCAGAGCATTTAGTGTTTAGTATTTATTTATTCTTTTATCTTTCTTTGTCCACTTACCGCCATAAAGATCAAAGAAATCACCATTGTTTTGGATTTTGATGTGTGTTACCTCGTTGCCGCGACGCACGGAAAGTGTGAACGCGCCCGGATTCGAGGATGATAGACGCGCTAAGTATGAACCGTCGTAACCTTGTTCCTGCAATAGCTTTTCAGCTTCTAAGCCCGATATCGTTGGGTGGAACCATCTGCAATAGGGAAAAAGAGAAAGAAATTTTCAAATTTGCATATTATATGCATATACATATACATATTATCATCTATAAGCATTACGATTATTCGTGTCACGAAAGCTCTAAAACGATGCTCGCTTGATCGCAACGTGAGCGTGTGAGCACATCTCTAACATGGTACAATATACATAAGGTTGGCCGCACATACACCGAAACGCCTCTGACCCAGCCACCTGCCATGCCATGCCCCGCTGTTTGCCCCTATCTGGCAGCGCTGATGTTCCGTGACAGTAGCAGCCGCGGCGACGGCAGAGACAGCAGCAGCAGAGGCACTAGCAACAGCAGTAGCAGAGGTGGCAGACAGCAACAGCTGTAGCGATACTTTTTGCATATTGTCTGCCGGCGCAGGTCGAGGAGGGGGCGATGTTTGTGGGGGGAGGGGGGGGGGGGGAGCACAATTTACTTTCCGCACTTTGTTGCACTTTTTATCTCAATGTTGTTTCTTTTTTTTTTGCTCACTGCTTTGGTTTTTTTTAATTTTATTTTATTTTTTTTTTTGTATATACTTATACATACATATGTAAATAGACCCAGAGTGTATCTATTGTATGTAAGTGTGCGTGTGGGGGATTGCAAGTGTGTGTGTGTGTGTATGTGCATGGCCCATATGTGTGTGGCAATATACATGTATAGGTGCGTGTGCATGTGTATATGAATGTTTGCATGTGTTTGTACGTGTGTGTACATTGTCTTTTTCCTATTGGATTTACCTTCGCGATGACATTTTCTTATTAAACGCGCACTTAAAAAATAAATAAATTTTACACTTAACGAAAAAAAAAACTAAACTTATGTGTGTATGCTTTTGATTAAACTTATTTTTACTGTTTGGATACAAAAAAAAAAACTATGGATAGGCAAGGCTACTTATTGTAGTGATGGGAGCTATCGAGCACGACTGCTATCGATGCCAATCAGCCAACCAACGATGTTGGCTGCTGTCCGTGCTACGGGCAGCTAGTGTGTACACACTGGACAACCGCAATGCGCGATTTATTTAAATAATTTGTATACGAATGCAGCCAACAAATTGATCACAAACATTTTAAACAATAAATTATGCTTCACTCAACCAATGCTTATTTCTTTCTATTTTTCATGCATATACCGATGACCATGGCCATAGAAATCTCTGCCAGAGCTAATATTTAAATTGTGGCAGCAAGTCGATAACTTTTGTAACTGCCACTTGTGCGCCAATTGTGCTTGTGCGCCAATTGGACAACACTGATACACAATGTGCTCGTTTTGCTATTTCTAATTGGAAATTGAAACAAGTTTTTTTGGCTTTTATAATTTTGTTTTTTATTTAAGCAATTTAAAAGTTTTGTTTTCCTTTTGTATATAGAGCATTGCATTGCATGTATACATATACATATATATTTATATATGTTTGCTTTGTTAGTGTTTTTTGTTTTTGTTTTTTGCATTTATATTTTTCACTAATTTATCAAATAAATATAATCTGCATATTTGTAACTTTTCAATTAAATTTACAAATACATTTGCTTGACTTACGCATCTTTAATTGTTTGTTCTATTTACGTCATTTAATGCATAATTTCTTGAGACCTTAAAAAAAAGTTTTGCGTTTTTAATAAGTATTTTCTTATTTGTTTTATATTGTTATAAAGCGAGTTCATATATATGTTTATATATATATTTGTATATATATAGTGTAAACATTTATGCTGTTATTTTATTTGTTGTATGTCTTTTTTAAGTTTAGAATATGTTTTTATTTTTAAATATTTTATTTAATTTTTGTTGTTTTTTTTTTATCAAAGGTACCTAAGATTTGCATTAATTGTGGTGCCACGCCTACCAAAAATGTCTCAAAAGTAGCTTTCGAAAAAAAAGAGTATTCAGTCTTCGGTTAACCGAAGTAAAAAAATTTCATTTGTTTTGTTTTTGCTTTTGTTGTATGTGAGATGTGAAACATGATATAAATGTTGTATTTGTTTTTGTTGTTGTTGGACTGTTATATATATACGCTACATGTATGTGCATTTGTTTGGTGTATGTTTTTATTTATAATTACTTTTCTTTAATAATTATACTCGTATAATTAATTAAATAAAAGCAATGTGCGCCTCAATTTGTTATTATTTTTATTTTTGTTAAAATTATTTTTGTTTTTGCAATTTTTTTTTTATTATTTTCTTTTATTTTATTTTTTATTATTAAAAATAAAGAGTAAATAACACAGCGAAATAGTTTAAATTAAAATTACATTTTTAATGAAACAAAAGCTTTTGTTTTTATGACACACGCCTTGAGCATAAAATAAATATAATTCTAATCATAATATATATATATATTTTCAATATAGACTTTTAAAAGCTTAATTCAAATTGCAAAAATAATAAAAATAAAAAAAAAAAGTAAAAACAGTTAGCGCTGACAATATACAATAAGAATATTAATAGCAGTAATGATAATTGTAATAATAATAATAATAATTATAATCATAATCATAATAATTATAATCATAAACCTGATGCTGAGTTTTGAGATGATTTAGCAAAATGCATAAAATGCAAAACTCGTTGGAAATCGAGCAAAGAGCCAAAAAAGCAGTTAACAGTTAATACATATAAATATATATGTATAGACATGATCTGTTCCTTAAATTACCATATATATACATATATGTATATATATATGCATGCAGATATATATCTGTATTTGTATTTAAATTTGCTTTTCACTTAGGCTAAACTCTTTTCAAATCTAGCAACAAACACATTATGCAGATATATATCTGTATATATATATATATATATGTATATATAATTGTTGTTCTATATGTTGTTGTTGTTGTTGTATGGCATTACAATACACACATACACATACATTTATCTATACATATATGCATATACGCTAATTATTACAATTTGTATTATTTTGTGGTTTGAAGCTTGAATTTCGTTTGCTTTTGTCAACAACAAATTCGCATTTGGAATATGGTAAATTTATTAAGTATTTGTTTTGTTTTTGTTTTTTTTTATTATTTAGTTTACGTTTTATATATTTGATTTCTGTATTTTTGTAGTATTGCGTGCACTGCGAGCTTTGCATAAAAAAAGCATTCGCTTTCTCTATATTTATGCTATAAAGTCTCTCGTTCTTTCTTGCTTTTTAGCATGCGGATAGCGAGAGGGTTTTAGTTTTAGTGGGTCTTTGTGGAGCATATCGAATGGGTCATTCGCATATGTTACATATATTGTAGTATATATATATTAGTTAAAGGTAATATAAACTAAACATTCAATTAAATATAATATAATATAATATATACTCGTATAAACACAGACAGAGAGATAGAGCGTATATTTTATTTTTTTGTTTTTTTTCATATTTTGTTGTTGTTGATGCTGTTATTGTTGTTATTGTTGCTGTTGCTTGTTGTGAGTGCAGTGCGCATTTATGTGGGACAAAGCACCTTCAAAATGTAGTCCGTCAAGAGCGTCGGCACTGTTGGACTATCCTCATTTATAGCCTTGAGTACTGCAAGCGTAAGAGAGAGAGAGAGAGAAAAGTTAGG
The DNA here is from genome assembly GCA_035045555.1 of Drosophila fulvimacula. NCBI lineage: Eukaryota > Metazoa > Arthropoda > Insecta > Diptera > Drosophilidae > Drosophila > Drosophila fulvimacula. The sequence goes on along the minus strand of JAWNOX010000110.1, from coordinate 1,283,291 downwards.
TAAATATTTATAATATTCAGATATATTCTGATATGATCGAAAGGTAAGGTGCGTCACGCTTGAGCTGAAAGTTGTTGAACCTCTTTCTCTCTACTTCTTCTACTTCTACTCCTTTGCTGCATATCGATATCAGCTTCATTCTTCGCACATTCAGCTTAACTCAATTCATGAGACATTCTATATGGAGCCAAGCTTAAGTTATACAATGAATCAAATTAACTTCTAGCTAAGCTATGCAGAGTACGTACATATATCAAATCTCTGAGATTGAGAGTTCAAATTGTCTAATAAATTCGGAATTTCTTTTTTTGTTTGTTTACGAACAAGGAAATTACGATTTTACAGCGTATTGTGCAGTTGGGCAGGCTCGATAGCTGCACTTTTTGCAAATAGCTTAATCAATATAATTTCTTTGATATTCAATATATAATATAATCTATAATCCTATATAGCTTACAGCACAGTTTCGTTAAGATATCTTAGGTTATATAAAGCTGATCTTCTGGAGATATAAAATCTCATAAATTATACACATAATACATATTTTTCCCATATGTCAATCGCTCTGTTAAATATTATCCGCTTCCTTGACTAGCATCCCTTCACTCTTCGGCTATGCCTAGGTTGTGCAATACTATATCCAGTTATATATGTTTCCCGTGCTCCTCGTTCCACTTACTTTTGATCAACACCTGCAACGATTGGTTATTGGGTGTGCCATTCTCCAGATGATAGGGTATGACAGTTGTCAAGTATTTGGGCTCCGGGCCTGCATTGGAAATACAAAATTGAGATTAGTACAGAATTCTCTCTCTCTCACACACTCTCTCTGTCTCAGTCTTGGCTTTACCTTGGAATTTGCCACGCTTCTTCTCGACATGGTACTGCCGACGCTTGTTCTGGACTGCCAGCAGCAGAGATATGAAGGAGTTCTTCAGCTCCTTCTCATATTCGAGCTCGTCGCGCAGCGCCAGCTCGTTGATCAGTGTCTCGCTCAGCTCCTGGATGAGCATCTCCATTTCCATATACAGCTCGTTTAGCTGTGTGCTGCTCAAATATTGCAGCTCTACAAGAGGGTGAAGGAGAAGCAACTTTAGCTTATGAAGAGATTTGGTAATCCAAGCACTTACTCTCGGCATAGAGCGGAGCTCCGAGCACCTCGCGTGCCTTCTCAATGACCTCCGAATCGCAGTTCTCGGGCTCATCCAGCGGACTCTCGGCCTCATCCATAATATCGTCGATCTCCTTGATCACCTCCTCCACGGTCTTAATGGGATGATCGTCGGCGTCCCCATTCAATCCGTTCAATATCAAAGCGTGCATATCCAAGTCATTGGCCACGGCCTCATCCTCGCTGGCCAAGTCGTTAAACTCATCCACTGGCGTCTGCTGTTGATTCTGTTGCTGCTGCTGCTGCTGTTGCATCTGATTACGCTGCTGCTTCGTACGGCCCTGGCCCAGATTGAGGGTCGGCATGTGCATCTGGCGAGTGTACGACTTGGACCAGTCGATGGGCAGAATGTTGCCAAAGTTGCCAGTTATGGTCCACCACATTCTGCAAGTAGAATCACGTCATAAATAACAAAGATGAGATATATGAATATATATATATATATATATATAATGATTCTCAGAAACTGGTTTAAAGGAGGCCAACTTGAGGCAGTCTGATTATATATCTCAGAGAGAGAGAGAGAGAGACAGAGAGAAGGGGGGAAAACGTATGTTAAGAAAATGAAAAGAGAATAAAGAATGGAAGGATAGAAGGAATGAGAGAATGATAAATGGAAGATAGAGAGATACAAATAGAGTGTAATATACATATTGAGAAAAAGAGTGAGAGAGAATGGTATAGAAGGAAAGGGAGAGATACGAAAAGGGAAAGATTGAGTAATGAAAGGCAGAACAAATAAAGAAAGAACAAATGAAGAAAGGCACAGCGGAAGGGAGGGAGTGAGAGAGAAGAAAATACCCAGAGAAAGAGAGACAGAGAAGGAAATACACAGAAAAAGAGAGAGAGAGAGAGAGAGAGAGAAGGAAATATAAATAGAAAGAGATATATATACATATACTAAGAGAGAGACAGATAGAGAGAAAAATACAACTATAGTGTGAAAGAGAAAGACAGAGTAAGAGAATGGGATAAAGAGACATCGAAAGAGAGAAAACCCAAGAGAGCTAAAGGCACAACAATGAAAGGGAAGGGAAGGGAAGGGAAGAAGCATCCCATAGACCTTAAGATGAGGCCGATGGACACAGCTGAATGCAGTCAGCTCACTGCACTGATCTAGATTATGTATATATATAAATATTTCTATATATTTAGAGGCAAATGGAATTTCTCTCAACTATTTAAAAAGTACTTAAAATATGCTCCACTGAGATTTAGTTTTACGTCTCGTTTAGTTTGTTTTTCCCACTTCGCACCACTGGGTCAACGCTTTTTGGTGGTGTGGCGGTGGGCGGTGGTCGATGGGTGGTGGTTGGTGGGCGGTAGGTTGTTTCCATAAATTCAAATGCACTTTTTTAATGGCCTCTGCGGCGGCGCCCGGCGGAATTTTGTTGGCTATTTATTCCGGATGAGTAAATGCCGCCCACTGCAAGAGCAACAAAGGCACCGAGTGGCACCAGCTGTGTGTGTGTGTGGTGCAATGTGGTGCCACTTACAGCCGCACACACAAAGAAAAGGGCAGCTAAGGCAAAAAAAAAAAAAGTGGCACAATAAACTGAGAAGTGCCTTGGCGACGGCTTAGGCAAGACGAGGAGGCTAAGTAAGCAGCTGGCAACGATTAAGCGGGCCAAAGCAGTTAGCTTGGGTGGGTGGTGCAGCATGGGTGGCTCGCTGCCTTGCACTGGTTGCTGTCTCGGCTAAGCGCCTGATAAAATGCCTCATTAGGCAGGCCCCAACCCGCGAGCCATGCAAATGAGATGCAATTAAGATGGCAGCTGAGATTGAGAAGTGAAACCAACCAAGTGAGAACGATTGGAAATGAAAAAGTAATAGAGTCTGTGCCTCTTTTAGAGTGTGGGACCTTAAAATTGTGACGGGAAGAGCGACAGTGCACTATGAGCATAAATAACAGCTGGAATATCAGGAATGGAACAAGAAACAATTGGGACATGAAACGGATGAGTATGTGAGACTAGGAGTAATAAAGAGAGCTCCTTAGTGCTGTAGTATGTGCTACGTAATATCCTCTAGCTGTAAAGCAATTCTAAATTGAAATTGATTGAAGAAACAATTGGAAATGAAACATCCGAGATGCTGAAAGCTAATTAAGTAATTGTCTGAAATGCAAACAACAATGCCAGACTAGCAAATACCCCGTAAACTGATTGCAGTTGAGAGAAAACAGATAAAATATGCTGCAAGGGAACAGCAGAAAATGGAACAGGCGGGAAAGTTGATTGGGAGTGAAACAAAAGACGCTGAGAGATTGTGAGAGCTTCTGATGAAAGTGAAGCCGTTGAGTCTTCAGCTCAAAGGTATTCCATAATATAATGGAGCGAGTTCAATTGAAATGCAATGGAAGCAGCTGGGAAATACCCTGTAAAAGAAGCAAGCTTTAGTTAATACAGGCAAGGAATGTGGACAGGTTGGAACAAGTTATCAGATGATGTTGAGCGAGCTTGGTCTGAATACATCCTGAAACTATTAGCATATGTAATATAGATTTTATTACGAATTGAACTTAGAATTGATATACCCCACATCAGAGCTGAGCATGGGCACAGGGTATGCAAATTTATGTCTCAAGTTGCAATTGGCATTTTGCCCAGACTCTTTCTCCACTCGCACATTGATTCGCAGCTTGTCAAACAGTTTCTCTGCCTTTGAGATAGATATATCAAGACAGAGACAGAGACAGAGACAGAGACAGAGAGAGAGAGAGAGGGCATGTAAATTGCCAGTGTGGCACAGTTGCTATCAAGTTTCACGATCAATGCCAATCATTTAATTGTCAGCATTTCGGTTTTATGTTTCGCAGCAATTGTCGGCTGCTTCTGCTCGTAATTATTCATGCTCCACATTTGAGCAATTGCTTTGGGTGTCGTTGTTGTAGTCGTTAATTAGCTAATGTTGTGCGCCTCTAATGATCATCAGCTTGACGTTGCTGATGCTGATGCTGATGCTGATGATGAGCATTTCACACTTGAGCGATTTAGCAGCACAATCTCAACTGCCTTCGCTGATAATTGAGCTGATTATGATGTAGTTGTAGCCCCACAGCTGTGCGAGTTCCTTAGCAAAGAGCCAATGGTTAGAGATAAACGAGTAAACTTATAGAGCTAGTATTACGAGCAACGAAACTCGCTACTTGCGTGAATTAATTTATTAGAGAAGCTCGCCATTTGTCGCTTGGAGTAATATATTATATATTACTCAACGAGTAAGCTGAGTAGAAACGAGTAGATTATAAAGCAACGCGAGTAGGGTGTGTAATAACGAGTATATTATATAGCAACGAGTAGGCTGAGTAGAAACGAGTAACTTACATAGTAACGAGTACGTTATATAGCAACAATTAGGCTGTATAGTAACGAGTAGATTATATAGTAACGAGTAGGCTGTATAGTAACGAGTATATTATATAGTAACAAGAAGATTATATAGTAACGAGTAGGTTATATAGCAACGAGTAGAGTAGAAAGTAGAGTATTTAGTAACGAGTACGTTATATAGCAACGAGTAGGCTGTATAGTAACGAGAAGATTATATAGTAACGAGTAGGTTATACAGCAATGAGTAGAGTAGAAAGTAGAGTATTTAGTAACTAGTACGTTATATAGCAACGAGTAGGCTGAGTAGAAACGAGTAGATTATAAAGCAACGAGTTCGTCTACACAGCACCATCTGTAGCTGCGAATTATCGACGAATCATATATCAACGAGTAGCATCTATTGACATCGAGAAATTGCTGACTAGATATGTATAGCTAAAGATCCCGAAAACAGGTGACTTAGTTACTGGGGATTTACAGCGAGTAATTACTAGCGAATAGAGCAAAGCTAATGTTTCTAAGGGATCAGCTTAAGCTTTCTCCAGTCGAATAACAATTATTATTTGTTAATAATTTGCCACACGCCATTGACCCATCAATCAAGCGAGCTGACCCGACTTTTTGCAGTCTTACATTATAGACTTGCCACAGCCACAGCCAGTGCCACTCTCACTGGGTTCGCAGCTCGTTGCAATTTTAGTTTGTGAAATTCTGACATTTTATGACGTTCGTGTTCGGAATTTTTGGCATTTCCTTGTGTTTCACATAATTTGTATTTGTATTTGTATTTGTATTTGTATTTTAATTTTTCTTTTTATTTGCATTAGCATTTGCATTTTTATTTCGATTTCCATTTCCATTTTCATTTCGTGCGACTGCCTCTTTCGTTTAGCTGGAAATGAGTTATTTCTTGTTTTTGCTGTTCAACATTTTGGCGTTTCTCTTATAAATTGCTTTCAATATGTTTTTGTGCTTTTCACCATTTGCTTTGTGTAAATACAATGTACAAAAATAAAACTCTGTGAATTGGCGTTGCTGCGTTTAGGGGCGATCGACTCGAATTGCCGCATGCAAATGTCCCAGTTAAAATATACCCTTGGTGAGCATTCACATAGTGGAGAGGGGTAAATCGAATCGATTATCGACAGTAATCGATCACTAATAATTGATAACTATCAATATTATGTAAACATTAAGATCGATAATCAATAATCGATCAGTGAAAATCGATATTTCATTGGTTTTAATTATTTGTGCGTTAATTGATCAATAATCGATAACTGACAATAATTTGTAAGTTAAGTGTTTTCATGCTTAATCAAAAATTCATAAAAGCCAATCGATAATTAATATACGGGAACCAGCAAAAATGTACGATACTACATAATCGATAAATACTTTTCGATAAATATATTTAATGAGCTATAGTAGATCATTGATACTCAATAATAGTTGATCGATAATTAAAAACCGATAAGTATCAATTATACATGCAAGTTAGGCATCACATATATCGATTCTCGATTATTATCGTTTATTTGCTTTCTAGCTAGAGCACGGACGTTTTCAAATTGTTTACTTAATTGATAGACTTCTTGCTGTTCACGAATATATATATTCTATATATTCATAGCAAAGTCGCTTTTCCATTTGATGTATACAAATAGCAAAAGAAATAAATAAAATATTTCAAAAAAGACAACTACACAGATGCTGCACACAAGACTATAAAATACTCTGTAAATTAGGAAGAAGAAAACTAATCATATTATTTCTAGAATTTGTGATGCATAATTGACTGAATATATATAATAAATGTAGCTTCATCCACTGAAAATTATGATATATCGAATGATAAATTATAGGACATATTCCCACCTGACTCCGATATATCTCTGATATACTTAACAGTTATTTTAATCTATATTGAAAAAATTGAATTTGTATATGACTTATAGACGTTATGCACACACCTTGATGCAATGCGAATTGCTATATATACTCTGTACGGTATACTTTTACAGGGTATATAAAAGGCAAACAGCAACAGCACGGCAAAGGCCAAAGATGAAAAATGTGCGAAACAAGCGAAACGAGCAAATCGTTTGCGACACTCGGAAAAATGCGTCAGGTAAGTGATTGTGTGTGTGTGTGTGTGTGTGTGTGTGTGTGTGTGTGTGCAGACACACCAATACAAACGCACACACCCACAGATACCCCTAGCTATAGATTTATATATATATGAATATATATCTCCATATATGCATACGTCAATGGTGCATGGGGATGGCAGACTGTGGTATGTGTCGAGGCCGCCATTTCATTTATATGTAGGTCTTTACAGCTGCAGACACACACACCGACATATAGCACATATATGTGGACATATATATATATATTCTTATATATATATAAATTAGTGTGGGCTAAACATTTGGAGCGACGATCGGCGTTTGCGTGCACTTGGCAAATGAATTTGTGAATGAAACAAGCCAAAAGTGATTTGCGCTTAAGTTGATTAGACAGTGCTGTAAAGCGTATTAGGAGAACTAGTCAGACAACTTTGGGTGGTTGGGCACGACTAGGAGATACCCGGGGACTGATTTGAAAATGCTAAAGTGTACAATAGCTGGGAGCTGGGCGCTGCGAGATGGGAGTAGGTTTCTTTCTTAGAAGCACCGATATACCAAATATATCGATTCGATAACAATTTTATTGTAAAGTTATCGATATTTTCATATAGGCAAAAATATCAAATGGATATAGCTGGATAAGGCTAAAACAGCTTCAAATGATATTGCCTGGACTTTGACAGGTGTATATTCCATATACACCTATGTATATATATGTATTATATTCCGGTTTCAATTGCATTTAATGCCCGATAAAATGTCTTTCCACTGAAAGAAAATCTGTCCGCATTTCCATAAACAAAAACACCTGATAAGCAATCCACAACGAATCACTTGATATATGATATAACACTTCCGCTTGACGCCACAGAAAACAATAAATAAACATTCTGTATGTTATATATATATATATATATATATATACGTATATATGAGATGTCTCTAGCAATTCAAATAATTTCAGCTGAAATTATTAAAGGAATTTTCCTAGTATAATAACAATGTTGATGTCTATGATGTCATTAAAACTTAGATGAAACAAATGAAGAGAGAGGCATGTGCGGCAGTTGAGCAGCAGAATACAATCTAGAGAACTAGCGAGATCTATCTATATAATATTAAATAAATAAATATATACATATATATTTATATATATATATATATATTTTTTTTTTTTTTCTTCAAGTTTTAGTACCTTAAAACCAAAAAGTTTCTTTATTGAATTGTTATTTTATTTTTTTTCTTATATTTAAAATAAAAAAAATTGTACAAATTTTATATTATTAATAAAAATTTGTTTTAAAGTAATTTTTCAAATTTAAAATTAAAAATTATAATTAAAATGAGCTACACAATTTTTGATTAATTGCCAGCGCATTCTCCGCATTTTTGACCAAATTTTCCATGTGGTCCCATTCCAACGCGCTCAGGCGCACTTCTCATATATAAGTTTCCATCAACGCCGCAATTAAGACATAAATTTTTGTTTTTCTTTCTCGATTAGCGCATAATTCCAATTCTTGTGGCACTATTCATGTAGATCACATCTTCGGCCCCGGCCACTTATCGGGCGTATTGAAATCAACGCAGCTAACAGGCGATTGAACCCTGAACTCCACTTTCGACATGCTGCACAAGTGTTATCTGCCTCAACCCTGACCTGATATGATCGAATTCTGTTGTGTGTGTAGCTGTTGATATGCATGGGGCATATGTCTAGATTGTGTGCAGGGACAATTAGCAGTTAAATTTCAGCGGCAAACAAAATTCATAATTTTTTTTTTTTTAATTCTCATTGAAAGTGGGTGAGAATTTGGGGTATATAATTTATGAGCAAGGCTATGTAACAAGCAGACGTAGGCGTGGCCTATCAGGTATATATTTCTATAAACATTTATCTGAATGTTGAGCTGAGAGGCTCTCTAGGCTCTTAGTTACCTGTCATATTGTTATAGCGATCTATAGATACGACTCTAGGTACTCTCTCCTATCCAATCCCTCTCTCTCTTTCTCTCTTTCTCTCTTGCTCCTTTCACACTGCTTGCAACTGCAGCTATGTGTGAGGCATTTCCGAGTCAGGTACTCCCGCCTAAAACATTCTTACTCTTTTTGTTTTGTTTTTTTTTTTTTGATATAGCAACGCCCACGAGATGAGCTCATGGACACGCCCATATTGTGGGCAATTCCATTGTTCCGATGTCCAATTGCCATATGAAAATGAATGCGTGAAATATTTTAATGAATTTTAATTGCGGTACTTAGATAACGCAATCAATTTGTGTCCAACTGATGAATCAGACGAATAGCTGCGTCGGCTTCATCATCGCCACGATCATCATGCTGATTGTGATTAGCATGATCATGATGAATATTCACTCATTCGCCAACGCTCGTCGCATTTCATTCACTTAACTTCGCTTCGTTTCGTTTCGCCCACGCAACGTTTGACGTTTTCTTCTTCTTTTTTGATATTTTGTTCGTCTTGCATTTAATTGTGCTTGGCATTTTTTTAATGTTTTTCTTCTGCCTCTTCTTTTTTTTATATTTTTTTGGTTGTTTTTTTTTTTTGGCTCTATTGTATTATTTCTTTAGCTTATTTCGTATTTTAATTTTACTTTCCTCCTGTCCCAGCAACTTTCTAAAACTCCAATACACCAAAGAAGCTGCGAGTTATCTCTCGCCGTAGGTTCGCTTGTTCGTCTTAAAAACAATTTTAGTGCGAATACACTGTGAGAAAATGTAGTTAATGTAGCTGCGTGTAGCCTCGCTCAACTTGTATCAATTGCTTTGCCTCTCATTTTACTTCAATCTCTCTCCCATTTTCTCTCTCTCTCTCTCTGTTCTCTTTCTGTCCTTTTTTCATGCTCTCTGTATATCCTTCTCTCTCTCTAGAGAGAGAGAGAGATCTCCCTCTATTTAAACTTTTCTCTGTCTTTTCATAGTAATCTCCTTTCCTTTCTCTATACTTCTCTGTCTGCATCCTTCTATATGTCTCTCTTTCGCTCTAAACTACTCTCTCTCCCTCTCACTCTTTCGCAATTTCTTTCTCTGTCTTCACTTTGGTCCTTCTCCCTCTCCTTTTTATGCATCCTTTCAATCCCTTTCGTAAACGTTTTACTGGCTCCAAGACCAATCAGTTCGCTTACAGAACTAAGAATTTTAATTATGCTCTACAAAACTAATCAAATCATTTACCAAAGGAAAACTCATTAAATTAAAATACAAATATATATATAATTTATCTATATACACATACATGCTCGTTATTCCAATGTCTAATAAGCTAGTTCCCTTGATTAGTTATGAAAAAGGCATTCCATGGACCAATTAGCATAATATTCAAAGTGTTTTTATTGATGCGCTCGCTTTTTGTTGCTGTTGTTGTTATTGTTGTTGTTGTTGTTGTTGTTGTTGTTTTCTTGTATTTTAAATATAAATAGTTTATGCAACGTTTTAGCCATGGTTGGCTGTTGAAGCCCCCGCTTCGATAATGAACCGAGGGATTGGGGCTCTGCGCCGCTGCGGTTCGTTCACACGAATTTTCACTCAAGCGCAGCGCTACATTCACATGTTTTATTTTCGGCATTAGTCGTAAAGGGAATAGAGAGAGAGAGAGAGAGAGAGAGAGAGAGAGTGAGAGAGGGAGAGAGGGGGCTACGGCATATGACAATTTCTGTATGCTCTGCTAATCAAGTGCGTTCGAGTGTTATCCAATGCATTATTAACGAAATCAGTTTCAGGTGAGAAAATTTTGAAAAAATATATCAAATATATATTCTCATAAAGTATGAAAGAATTGCCAACTTGCTGCCAACAGCATGACATAGCTATAAGGCCACAAAGTTAGAGTAACAGAGAAAGAGTGAGAGGGAGAGAGAGAGAGAGAGGCGTAGCTAAAATTTCATTGTGCATTGTGCAAGAGTGTGAAAGTTTTCGCCGTTGATAATGCTCAAATACCTCGACATAAATTATAAATAAATTACAAATAATGCACATAAATATAGATTAAACATATAGATATATATAGTTATATGCATAGACATACATGATAAATGTGATGCTGGATTACGTTTCTTTGAAGGGGAAACCGAGACCGAAACTAAGCACGCAAATGCATGGCAAACACTTCAAAGCGCATTCTAAATTTAGTTGTTCACACTTTGCGTTGGCACCAAAGAGACAAAGATACAAAGATACAAAGAGACAAAGATACAAAGATACAGATACACAAAATGAGGACAACTGCAGTGACAAACGTCTCATAACATTTTGATCCATTCCACTCCATTCCATTCCTAAGGGACGTTGTTCCACTTAATCGAGTGATTTTTAGAAATTTTTATTGTTTGCACGTTAAAGAGCAAAGAGAGTATATTGGTGGCCTGATTATGCAACTCAACTATATACTGATAGATATACTCTTTTGCACAGTCTATTATATTTTTGACTCTTATGGCTTGACTTCTGCAAGTCAATATAATATAATATATTCAATAATAATATAATAATATATAATATATAATATTCAATATGAATATATAAAATATGAAAAAATTAATATATACAAATATATGTATCTTTGTATAATATTATATGTATCGATATATAATTCAATGATTTATATATTTTTTATTAATTGAATTATCGATTTTAATTTATATTTTATAATATACTTAATTAAGTAAAAATTTAATATTATTAAAAAATTAATGTCGCTAATTTAATTAATTACTTTAAAAATATATATATATATATATATAATATTATTAAAAAATAAAATAAAATATATATATATATTTATTTATTTATTTTTTGTTTAATTATTAGGCATTACATAAAATATATATAATTATAGGCATTACACAGAAATGTTCATAACTTCCCCAACAATGCGCCCTTTCTAAAATGATTGAATCAAACAACCGATAAGAAAATTTATTCATGTGTTCAATATTAGGTAAGCTTCTCTGCAGTTAGATCTATAAATATTATAAGCGGCCCATTACGCTTTTTATACCCGTTTACAAGGTTAAACGAGCATATTCGTTTGTTGTAATGTGCATCGTCGTTCATTCCAGCATCACTGAAGCTAGAGAATTTTCAAATTTGGAAAATATATAGACGTGGCCTAAGCATATCCCGTTCCATCTACAGTTGTCCTATTGATCTATTGATCTACTACCCGAAAATGTTTAGCAAAATTATCTCTCCTCTAGAACTCGCCACTGAAGCTAATGCAATCTGTCTCTTGAGATTTACCAACGTTGTTTGAACTCAAGGACGAGTATTCTGCAGTCGGTGCAGTCTGCTGGTTTGTTATTTAATATTTTTGTTTTATGCTCAGTGTGGTTGATTTTAGTAATGTTGTTGTTGTTGTTGTTGTTGTAATTGTGGTTTTATTTTATAGTTAATTATAAAACTATTTTCTCTCCATCTCTCTCCCTCTCTCGCTTGTTGTTTATAAATAGGCCATTAGCTGTGAGGGGCTCAGAGGCAGCCAAATGAGCTTCGTAACTGTTGTCAGTTATGTGGCCCATAAATGCGAATGGCCTAAACGGCAAAAAAGAGAAGGAAAAAAGCAAAAAGACAAAGCAAAACAAAAATTGTTGCTCGCCCCCTTAATGATCATTATGCAGCTAATCAATCAAGCCGACAGAAAACCTAACACAAAATCCCACTAGCAATCGTCGATGCTGACAAAATGTCAAGAAATTGGTCATCAAATCACCGCAATCGAACTATGATTAATCACATTGCTGAATATATATGAGCGAAATATATAGTTCGATACAGCAAGATGTAGTTAAATATATATTACGTATTATTAAAGATATTTATTGAAATATTATAAAGCCCAATATTGTTGGATTTTAACGAAAATAAAGTCGAAAAAAAAAACGTTAGTCGGGAGTAGCCGACTAGAAGATACCCGAAATCGATATACGATATATGTCACATCTATTTCATTATAATAGTAATCGATATACGATATATGTCAGATCTATTTCATTATAATAGTAATCGATATACGATATATGCCATATCTATTAAATTATAATAATAATCGATATACGATATATGTTTATTATAATAATAATCGATATACGATATATGTCAGATCTATTTCATTATAATAGTAATCGATATACGATATATGCCATATCTATTTTATTATAATAGTAATCGATATACGATATATGCCATATCTATTTCATTATAATAGTAATCGATATACGATATATGCCATATCTATTTTATTATAATAGTAATCGATATACGATATATGTCATATCTATTTCATTATAATAGTAATCGATATACGATATATGCCATATCTATTTCATTATAATAGTAATCGATATACGATATATGCCATATCTATTTTATTATAATAGTAATCGATATACGATATATGTCACATCTATTTCATTATAATAGTAATCGATATACGATATATGTCAGATCTATTTCATTATAATAGTAATCGATATACGATATATGTCATATCTATTTCATTATAATAGTAATCGATATACGATATATGCCATATCTATTTTATTATAATAGTAATCGATATACGATATATGCCATATCTATTTCATTATAATAGTAATCGATATACGATATATGTCATATCTATTTCATTATAATAGTAATCGATATACGATATATGTCATATCTATTTCATTATAATAGTAATCGATATACGATATACGTCATATCTATTTCATTATAATAGTAATCGATATACGATATACGTCATATATACAATAGATTTCCTTGGCCACTTTTGCCACTTCAATTCGAGTTGAATTATTGAATTGCTGCTCATTTGCCGCTCTTGTCCATAAATGTCATATGTCGAGAGGCTTGCCTTTGCCCTGACAAGTCCAACTAATGGCCGGGGGTCTTAGCGGGTGTGCCGGCCAATGAAGTGCCAATTCAATTTGGCACAAACCCTTTTTCAATTTGAAGCATTTATATAATTGATGCCAAGCGATTCACGGAATGCTTTTGCCTTCGTTTCGTTGCCGCCGGCTTGGCGTTGTCCTTGACTGTGTTGTGTTTTCGCTTCTGCTTCTGCTTCTGCTTCTTCTTCGTATTTTTCTATATTTCTGTACTACCATCTTTCTCTCTCTACTTATATTTCTCGCTTCAAATGGCATTTGGCGCTCATGTTGCTGTTGTTGTCTGATGATGTAATAGCCAGAGGTTTGTCGATTCGCTCTTTGGGGCGTACGAGCCTCACTTGATTAGTCATTTTTATGTCTCTGTATCTGTATCTGTATCTGTATCTGTGGCTGGCATGTTGTATGTGGATGTAGCTGTATGTGTATCTTTAAAATGTATCTGCATTTGCATCTGTATCTGACACTCTGATATCTTTAAGTGGACCTATGTCTATAGCTATATCCATTATCTTTATCTATATATACTATATCTATATAGTATGTGTCTATGTCTTATATCAACAGCAACTTTTAGCGAATCTTTGCTGTACTCTAATATATATATATATATATATATATATTTTTTTTTTTATATATCTCTATATATATTTGCATTACGTAGAATCGATTCCTGCTGGACAATTAGCTCCAGCTCAGTGCAAGAGGTTAATGTCCCTTAGCAAATTTTGCGCTTGGACAGGAAATGACTTTCAAGCAACCCCAATCACAACAACAACAACAACAACAACAACATACACAAACAAGGCTCTAACAGCAGGTCTGTCAACTCCTGCATGTATGCTGCCTCCCACTCTGCCGCCGATCTCCCCATCTCTTTCGCTCTGCTGCTTTCGTAACACGCATACGCCATGTTGTGCCTCTGTAGCATGACTCATGCGACCCTCGCCAGGAGGGGCCTCTGTTGTTTGTTGTTGCCATTGCAAAAACTACCCCCGTCTAAATTTATACAATTTGATTATTGTTCCAGCCAGTGGCCGTGCCAGGATATGTGCTGTGCTTCAAGGCTTCAAGGCTAACATCAGCAGCACAATTCCTGCCACCCCAAACACCCCGCAACATGAGCTCTCAATTGAGTATTTATAGTTAGCCGGCAGCCAAGCAGGCAGGCAGGCAGGCAGGCAGTCAGGCAGTCGGTTCACATAATTGATTAAACCGAATGCACAAATGGTAATTCGATCTCAAGTCAGCAGGCCAATGAATTCGTTAAGCACTCTTAACTTGGCCAAAAATAGCGAGCTGCATACAGAAGTTAACAGTGCGAGTTAGAGTTAAGGTAGCATATTTAACTGCTTGCTGAACTGCTTGCTACATTTTGGAGTTCATTTCAAATTTAACTTAATGTTAAATTATTTAACATGCAGTTTACAACTCAGATACACACATGTACAGTTATTTTCCAACTTAACGGAGAGTTTGTAATAATTTTATTATTATTTTAACTGATTGTTAAATGTTAACATGAGCATTGACAGCAGCAATGATAATATTCATCTGGCTGGGAGACAAATAATCTGTAATAGTTTTGCAAACCGCAACTGCGTGTCAAATGTTAACATGCGGTCAAAGCAAAGCCCACACACGAAGCTTTTGATCTCCATGTCAAAAGTGTTTGACAAACCAATCAATTAACTACGTCACGCGGCTGGAGCAGCTGCCAGTCGAATGTTAACATGCAGTTAAACACAAAAAAGACGCAACACAACTGGCTGTTAAATGTTAACATGCGGTTGGGCAGGGGGCAGGCAAGGCCCTGTTTGACAGGCAACATAGAACTGTGCGCGTTGCGGCTGTTGCATATTTATGGCGGCTGTCAGCGCGAATGGCCCACACATCATGCAGTGGCATGGCATGGCCGGCCAGCCTTAACGTTTTGGCCAACAACGAGTTCGAGGCAGAGGCAGAGCTCGTGCCGAGATGCAGGCAGGATTTTGGCGACAGGACATTGAACTTAGGCGCACACAAGTAGGTCGCCAGCTGGCAGCAGTCAGCTGCGCCAGTTCCACTTCCAGTGCCCATTCCAATACCAATTCCAGTTCCAGTTCCAGTTCCAGTTCGATACGGCTAGCAATTGCTGCAGCCCAATTGACACGAAATGAAAAGCAAAATGCAATCAGAGAGAAAATAAAAGTTGTGTCACTCAGATCAGATTATGTATGTCTAGCTGGAGGAGAGGGGAGGGGAGGGGAAGGGTAGTCGAGTATAGGAGCGAGCTCTGTGAGGAGACGGGGCCGTATCGCGTGTCCCACGCTGCGACTGGCCAACCGGCTGCGCAAACCGGAAAACCGGGGCCCACAAACTCTTGACCAACTGGCGGGTTCGGGCCATATGTGTGTGCGCCCCATGGCACATATGGTCAGCGCTTAAGTGGCGCACAAATGCGACTGTTTTTTTTTGTTTTTTTTTTCGTTTTTATGTTGCCGTCACATGCAACAACAACAACAACAACAACAACAACAATTCAGCAGAATAAACTCGCATTTAATGGTTCCATTTAGGCGCTGTGTAAACCGAATTCGGTATATCTCATATATCATATGCAACTCAGGTTCATTTGCTCAAAGTTCCGTTAATCAATAAACAAATCGGATGTCGTTGGCTAAGCCATACCCTGTATACTAGACACAGATGCGTTAGGGTATATTGATTGCAATCCCTGCATAAGTTGAATTGTTCAATTGAACTTGTTCTTTTTACAATTGAATAAGTGAGCAATGAAAAATTAGTCGCCGCATTAGTTCACTAGTTCATTTGTTCATTTGAATTAGTGTGCAAAGTACAAACTGTTCATGGAATAAGTGAACGAACAAGTTCATTTTGATGAATAGTTACAGTCAGCAAAAAAGAACGACTGTTCCACGAATAAATACTAGATATAATGATGCTATATATGGAAAATACAAATGTTTTATACAAAACTTAATTATTTTTCAAATACTTAAGTCAAACCATTCGCTCAGTGTAAACATATTGTTGTTGTTGTTGTTGTTGTTGTTGTTGTGGGTATTGCGACGCAAAGATGCCGCAAAAAAGTTGATCGAGCCGCAAATGCTGCAGTTGCCGTTGGCCGCGTCTGTTCTTATTCTTGTTTATTTTTTTATTTTATTTATTTACTTATTTTTTTGCTTTTTCATCGCTGCCAAAGCGTTAAACGTGTTGCTAACCAACAACACGAACATAAAAAACTGCAGCGAGACAGAAGAAGATTGAGAACGAAGCTGAGAAAGAAGCAGCAGCAGCAGCTTTCTGCGCAGCAAATACTTCGACTTGGAAGAGACCTTCGTCAAATGTCACACACGCACACGCACACACATGCCCAGATGCACACATGCACACATGCACACATGCATAAGCAAAGACAATGCTCGACCTTCGTTAAAAACAGAACGATTCAGTGCAACAGAGAGCGAGAGAGAGGGAGAGCATATTTTTAGTAATAGCTAACGTAAACATTGACAAAGTGCTTGGCTTGCAGCGCGGCGCATTCGACGCACTTGATGCGCGCAGGTAAACAAGAACAGAAACAAAAGAAATCTAAAGCGGAGAATAACAGTTAGTTCGGCAGCGCCAGCATTCACAGCAGCAAACGCAGTGCGTAACAGTGCGAGCAGGAGAGCTGCATCTGCCGCTGCTGCAAAGCAGCTAAAGCAGTGCAACGGAATGAGTGCGAAGGCAATGCTGAGCAGGCGTGGGAAGCTTATACAAAAACATGAAAGCCAAAAGGAACGGGAAGAGCAAGGCACAGAGAGAGAGAGAGAGAGAGAGAGACAGCGGCACATATTCAATAGTTGGTGAAAAGTAAAAAACGAAAATGCAAAATGCTCATTAAAATAGTAAACTACAGCTGCATGTTAAATAGTGCTTAGACGTTTATTTTTTATTTTGTATTATTTGTTTGCTTAATTGCGAACGATTTGCATTCAGATTGGCGTGCAGTAGTATCATTATATATTTATAAGCATTATTCATGAATATGTTTTCATGTGTGTGTGTGCGTACGCTTGCACTAATTCACACACACACACACACACACACACACACACACACACGAAGACAACGAAAGAATCGTTAAGTTTGCAGCTGATTAACAAATTTATTGACTGATGTCAGCGCCAACAGCAACAACAACAACAAATGCCAAAATTCATTTTGCTTGACACAGCGACAACGCTCGCTCAGCCACTCTCTCTCTCTCTCTCTCTCTCACTTAGTCGCGCTGCATGCATTTCCTGCTCTCTTTACTTTCCAGGCAAATGCACTTACAAGTGCCTTTTATCAACGGTCAACCCAGCTGCCGCTGCCACTCTCCCATGCTGATGCTGATGCCGACGCCAACGTCGACGTCGCTGCTTTTCATTGTTATGATTTATGATCTACGCACTGGAAAACGAAGCCAATTTCAGCTTTTGCAATTGCTTTGCTTGACAAGCGCTGATTGCGTTGACTTCCCACCGCCCACGCTCCGCGCACCCCCCCTCATCTGTTTATCATTGAATTGTTTTGTTTTGATAAAAATAAAGGGCGGGATTGGGGTTGCGCTTCCGCTTAGACGCTGGTCAAGGGTTGCCACTCATTCAATTGGGATGCAGCTCGAGATGGAAATTCTTAGAGAGGCAGAGGGCGAGATAGTCGCCGACTTTTATCGATCCAACAATGGTGCTTCGCCCCGTCGCTCCGTCGCTCCGTCGCCCCGCCTCACCGACACCCACCCCCCGCGTCAACAGGATTACGTCGTTATATGGCGCCAGGGTTGGTTCAGACAGGGACAGAGGGGTTGCTCAGCTGGCGCATGCGCTTTCCGGCCCAAAATCTCAAAAACATCGCCGAATGCATTTTATATAACTTTATTAGCATATACCAGAGAGAGAGGCAGAGCGACAGAGACAGGTAGAGTGCCAGTCGTAACATTCCAAAATGAGAGCTTTAAGATATACTTGAGCTTTAAGTCGTAAGCCAAGCTTAAAGTTAGCAAACAATTTTGAGAACCTTCAAATCCTTGCCTCAAGCAGAGCTTAAAGCTCTCGACTCCATGCTTATGTATTGTTTTTGTGGAGCTTTAAGCCAGAGATTGGATATTTTAAGACTCGAGCTTTACATTTCAATAATGCACTCCAAAATATTCTCAAAATGGAGCTCAAAGCTCCAATAAACGATATCTACAGCTGAGCTTAAAGCTCGGGGTGAGCTTGATGATTACAAAAATGATACAAATAATTTTAAAATCTTTTTTCCACCTATTTGAAGTAAATTCCAAGCGAAGTAACACTAGAAGTCTGCTCTGGAAAGCTTCCAGCTGTAGGCTTCCAGGTGTACTTCCAGCTGTTCTTCTTTACTAGAGAAAGCGAAGCTTTAAGCTTGGCAAAGACAACTGTCAGAGATTCATAATAAATATAAATGTTAAGCTCTGGAAGCTCTTCTGCTTCTTCTAGCATCTCTACTATTCCAGCTGCTCGATTCTTCCAGCTTCCAAGCTCTCTTCCAGTTGCTCTACTCTTCCATCATCTCTTCGCTTCCAGTTCCGAAAGCTGAACTTGGAACCGGTTCACAGTGAATAAGAATTGGTTCACTTACTGGCATTCATTCATGATCTCCTCCTGGCTGCGCACCTGAACCGGTGCCAGCTCCTCGACGTTCTCCTCGTAGTTGCCAAAGCACTTGGTGATCTTCTCATCGAACGTATTGACCAGATCCTCGAGGCTGCCGCCGAAAGTCTCCGTAAAGTTGTCCACATTGTCCCCGCCGCGCCTATCCTGGCCACCGCCGGCCGAGGCGTCGCCCAAGCCCAGCTCCGACAGGTTTTGCGTATTGCAATTGGGGCTAATGTTGCCAGCACCGGCACCGGCACCGACACCGACACCGACACCGGCGCCATCAATAGCTCCTCCAGTTGCTGGGATGGCACCATTCTTGCTGATGTGCGCATCCCGGACGGCATCCTCGAGCAGGCGCAGCTTGTCCTGCTGCTGCTGCTGCTTGGCGCTGCCCTCCTTCGGATTCCGATTGGAGCTGAGATTCAAATTCAACGTATCGTTCAGTGCATTCTGATTGGAGATGAAGTCGCAGCCGCCCCACTCGTCCGTCTCCTCGAACTTTGCCAACGGAGCCTCAAATTTAAGCTCGGCCATTTTGGTGCCGAGGTCACGCATGGCACGCGGCACACGCTGCGCTGAGAGGGGGGCTGGGCTGGGCTGGCTGGTTGTTGTTGGTGGTTGTGGGGGACTGAAGGGGGGGGATTTGCTTCAATTTAGGTGCCTGAAGAAGAGGAAGAACGACCGAACGAAGCTACGATTTGTTTTTGTTACGGCACACTCTCACACTCTCTCTCTCTCTTTCTCTTTGAGAAAATTTGCAACCCCTATTTGTGCACTTGTCACCCACAGGCTGAGTATTTCGTATTTCGTATTTTGTTTGTATATTTTGATTGCAAATCTCTCAAATTTGATTCACTTTGCCTGCACCGGTTTTTGTCGCACACGAAAAAAAAAATATGACAACTGTTAAAAAAAAAACGTTTTTATTAGCTTAACACAATTTAATAACGAACGCTAAATGTTGCTGTTGTTATTGTTGTTGTTGTTGTTGCGCACGCAAATAAAATAAACACGGAGCGAATACGAATGGACGAAACGCGCAACGCGACGGCAACGACCAGACCAAAACACAACGAAAGTTTTTTGCGACTGCACGGCAGCAGTGTGACCGCAGATAGCAGGCGTAAAAATGACAAAAAGAATAACACCATACAATCGCTTATCGAAAAAATACTGCAAAGAATATCATTTATAAATTATTACAAAGTTATGCACACTTTTATATGAATATAAATAAATATATACATATTATTATTATTTTTATATAGATATTAAATATTTATATGCACATCAACACTAACCGCGCTACTGATAGTTGTTAGATGCATATTTTACGAATGCCAGCAAATATCGATAAATATGTAATCGTTCTTCACCACTAAAAGAATAAGCGCCGACTTTAAAACCTTGCTTACTTTCCGGATTGGCATGTTAACTTCAAGTGAGTATCGAATTACTAAAACAATTTCGCATTTTGTTTATATTCAGTTTTATTACAATATAAATTAATATTTATATTTAATAATACAGTATTAGAGTCAGATTCCTAACGTTTTAAATTAATTTTTAGTTTCTCATTTTATGTTTATACTGCGTAATATCGAAGCACACTTTTTCCATTTATTTAAATTGTTTAAAACGGATTATAAAAAAAAATAATATCTTTCAGCTTTTTCTTTTTCTTTTTTTTTGTTTCTTTTGTCTTTTTCTTTTAGTTTTTAATATTTATAGTAAGTAGGACCTGTTTCTGCCCATTTTCCTTAATAGAAATGCAATCAATAACAGAATTTCATTAATTTTCTTAAATATTTTTTTTGTTTTATTTTTTGGGCGGGGAAATTTGGTTAATTGCCTTAGGTGAAAGCACAGATAAGCTACTACAACAGATCTGCCATTGAAATTGATATATTTTGAGTTTATTTTGTTTTTGTTTTTTTTTTTTTTCATTTTTTTCAGTGTCTTTTATCGTCTTTGTTAGCTAAGCATTAAATATAAAATAAATATTAGTAAATAACTATATATAATGCTAAACAAGAAATGCATACAAAATTAATTAAAAAACAAAAAAAAAACATTTTCTGCTCAACTGCACTTAAAGTGTTTTTTTTTTTCCAAAAAGTTCTTAAATAGATCTAGGGAGTTATATATATATATATCGATTTTTTATATCAAATGAAGATCGACTGGAAAAGTTTTGACGTCTTCATAAATTCTTTGCAACAACTAAAACTAAGCCAAAAAAAAAAAAAATATAAAGTTAAATATATTTTTAAAAAAATATAAAAAAATTAATATTTTTTTTAGCAATACGTAAATTGGTTTTGGTGCGATTTGTTATTATTGTTTAATAAATTAATACAAATTAAATACAGTTTTTGTGGCCATTTTTGTTGTTGTTTTCTTTCAGTTTTTTTTTCGTTTTTTCGTTTTTCTTTTTTGTTTAAATAAATACATTTTGTAATTATTAAATAGTTGTAAAATGTAATCAGACAGCAAGAAAATTAATGAATGGAATCTCATATTCAGTTAGTTCTGTTTTTCTCTTTTTTATTTATATTTATATTTATATTTATATTTATATTAGTTATATATATAAATATATATTTATGTGTAATTATTTTTCTTTTTCTTTTGTTGTGTTTTCTTGTGTATAAAATAAATGTCTTTTCCTTGGACACGAAACTTAGAGAGAGAGTGAAAAAAGAACACACACAGATTGCATTTTGTTCTAGTTGTTGTTGTTGTTGTTGTTGTAATATATATATAAACTGTGCATATTGAATTTATTTGTATGTAAAACTCGCACCTTTTCCATGTGTGTGTGTGTGTGTGTGTGTGTGTGTGAGCGAGAGCGCATTATAAAAAAGTATTTAAAGTGCGAGCGAGAACGAAAAATACTGCAGCTGGTCCTTGCTGCTTGTGTGTGTGTGCGCGTGTGTGTGTGTGTATGGGTTTTCAGTGTTGCATAACGCGTGAAGTCTTTAACGTTTATTTAAATATGAATGCAAAATTCGATTTTGGACTTTTAGAAAGTATTTTTGTTTGTGTCTTTTTTTCTTCTTTTTATTAATATTCTTGTGCAGTTGAAACAATGCCCCGAGTAATGGAAAATTATAATAAAAAGAAAAAAAATTAATAAATAAATAAAAAAAAATAAAAATAAAAGTTAGACGAGAAAACAAAAACGAATTTTTGCAGAGATGAAAAATTTGCTTTAGTTCACGTGTATCGGTGTGTGTGTGTGTGTGTGTGTGTGTGTGTGTGTGTGTCTGCCTAGTTAACAACTACATATGCCAGGGCTGGAGCATTTTTTGACTCAAAAATTTGGAATAATCAAATTCGATGCGTTAGAAAAAATGAAGTTTAAAAAAAAAAAATATAAATAACTGACATAGCAATTGGCTGTTGTTGTTGTTGCTTTGTTTGTATTGTTTTTGTTGTGTGTGTGTGTGTGTGTGTGTGTGTGTGTCTAACGCTTATTGGTTGGCTTAAAGTTACAGGACAACATCTCCTCCTTGGCCAATTTGGCACGATACTCGGCCATCATATCGCGACACTGTATGGCAATATCTAATAGGGTCGAGAACATAGTCTCGCCACGCTTACAATACGCATCCTGATCGTAATCCACATAGTTGGTCAAATCGTATAAGGCCTTCGATTCGGCTAGGAAACCCTCCAAAGTGGCGTTCACGCTGCGATGATATTCAACGACCATCTCCTCGGTCTGTTGCAGATCATCGATAGCCTGATGCTGTACGATCAGCTCCTCCGACATCTCATGTTCCTGCAAGATCCATTTGGCAAAGCAAGCGATATTGATATAGAGAGAGAGAGAGAGAGAGAGAGAGAGAGAGAGAGAGAGAGATATGGGGCATATATACATACATATATATATGATATACGTGCAACTATAACTATGCTATTATTATTATTATTATTATTATTATTTTATTAACTAAACTTAAGCTGGAAATGAATGAGAAACTTTGGCTTGATCATGAACGAAACATTTTATTTAACAATTGCTTCATTTAGATATAGATATATACATATACAGATATATATGTGGATATATTGTGAGAACATATACTTATATATCGGCAAGATATTTCCAAGCATATATATATATATATCATAATATACAAACACTATACTCTAAATAATTCTTGCAAATTTAGTTGCTCCGCTTGTCAAATTTATAAGCTAGAATATATATATATATACATATATATATATATATATATATATATATATATATATATATATATATATTATATAAAGAGATTTGGATAAGATTTTTGATTGTGCTTTTTTGGTTTCCCCTCCAGAATTTTGAACCGATCAGTTTTAAAGTTATAGATATTATATATATATATATATATATATATATATATATATATATATATATATATATATATATATATATATATATATATATATATATATATATATATATACATATATATATATACATATATATATATATATACAAAATATAGATATGGATATTTATATATATTTAAAATATATTAACATATCAATATCCATATTTATATATTTAATTTAAAAAAAATTAAATTACTCAAATTTTTTTTTTTTTTTTGCCTTTGCTATGTCCTATATATGTTCGATATACATACGTATATATATATAAACTTGAATAGTTATATATACATACATATATATACAAATATATATGCAGTTAGGTTTTAAAAAGATAAAGATATATATATATATATATATATAGATATATAGATATATATATATATGTATATATATATATAAGCTAACGTCTTGCGGCTGAGTTACGTTGAAGATGAAGCTTAGTCGGTTTGGAACGATTTTTAACCTAGCGATAGAAAGGCAATGATGAAAATGAGCAAAAGGAAGAGCAACAATAAGAGAATCAGGAGGTGGAAGAATGTGTAACACAAGCTGCGCCTAGCCTAGACTAAGACTGAAGCTAAACACGAAGACCTTGACAAGCGGACGTACAAAATAGACGAAAATCGGAACTAACTGGGAAATATGAATGCTTCTACTCACACACACAACACACACACACACAACACACACACACACACAGACACACACGCTTAAGCTCTCAGCCCCACCCACCCACACACAGTCGCGTCTGCTCAGGCAGCTACAAATGTCCGGCGTATTCGCGCACCAGCAACTGTCGCTCCAGTGTTGGAAAACTGCACAAGGTAACGGTGTCCGTGCGATTGATGCGATATCTCCAGGCATTCAGCTCCTCGGTGCTATCAGCAAATTGCGGCGGCGGCAGCACCAGCTCATCCAGCGGCAGCCACTGGGGCAGCAGGGCGCGTGTTGCTGCCACCAACTGACGCCGCTCCATGCAGCTGCGCTCCTGGTCGAGTCGGCAACGTTGCAGCTTCTGTTGGTAGCGCTGTCCGGCCGGACCCAGCTGTTGAAAGTCACGTGGCGGCGTCACCTTCAGAAGTGGCACAAAGAAACGCTTGATTGTGTTGTAGGCGCGACGTGGCTCGGCCAGCACCTGTGCCTGGCTTGAGGCGGCATTTGGCTGCTCTTCGATCTGCTCCAGCTCCAGCTCCAGTTCCGTCTCCGGCTCCGGCTCTGGTACCGGCGCCGGCTCCGGCTCCGGCTCCGGTTTCGGCTTTGGCTTCTTTACAGCAGCAGCTCTAGGCGGTATTGCGGTTGGCTTCTTGGCTGCCTGCTTGCCATAGATCTCAGCGATGCGAGACCTTTTGGACATGGAACTGGTATGCGGCTTGTCGTTGGCAGTTGCGGCGCCAGCTCCTGCTCCATAGTTGCGTCCATTCTTGGCATTCCGCTTGTCGCCAATTGCCATGTTCCGTTTGGCGGCGGCTTCGGCGGCACTTTGACGTGCTGCTGCGGCGGCTGCGGCACGCACCACCTCAATGTGTGGCACTTGAGTCTTCTTGCCCTTAGCATCCAGCATCTTTAGATTGTTCGACGACTTCGGCTGGCCAGCCGCAGCGGCCCCAGGGGCGACGACTGTGCGTCCAGACCTTGGCGTGGACAAGCGCGTGATATTGCTGCCAGCAGCCTGGAGGGGACCGTTGGAGGCCTTCTTCTTCATCTCTTTGCGCTGCATTCCGTCGGTTCCGTCCACACAAAGTCAGTCGGACAGATGCACTCACCCACTCACACAGAGCAAGGATATCAAGATTTTTAAACTGTTGAACTCGAGTTCTCAACGCACACAGTAGGAGTGAAAGAGACAGCGAGTTGAAATATTTGATTTTTTTTTTTTTGTTTTTTTTTTTACTAACTGTTGTTTGATCTGTTCTCGTTCAGTTTGTGATTGTGAGAAATGATACGAGCGGGCCGGACCTGTTGAGAGTATTGCCAAGGCAACTTTGTGAAACAGATTCCTAATTCTCTCTGAGCGCGCCCTCTGGCGGCTGTCACTAGAACTTTATGAATTAACAGAAATCTGAGCAAGCGTTGGATCCCACCACTACAGAGAGATCAAATTTTGTAAGCCCTACTATAGAATATTGAAATAGATGAAAGCGCCATCTGGCGAATGTTATAAGAGAACAATAAATGAAGACAGAGATCAAATGTACATATAATAGTGAAATAGACTAAGACGCCACCTAACCTAAGGAGTCTGTATTACGAACAATATATATTTATATTATATATACACTAACTAGATCTTTGCTTAACAGTAGCGGGTTTGGCTAAGGCGCCATCTAGCGGAAATTGGTAAATCATATTATATATAGTTTGTACAGAGATCAATTATTACATATATAGCTTCGGATTAGAATAGGCACTAAAGAGATGACAGCCATAGAGGGCATATTTCTATGATATATTCAGTTAAGTAATACGCCATCTACCGGAGAAATTTAAGGTTTGGTTAGATGTAAAAGCTGAATATATGAGTATATCTATAGCCTTACTGAAATCGTTATATATACAATAAATTGCATATATGAATACGCCATCTGGCGGCGGTAAAATATAAGAGGAATATATATATATATATATATATATATATAGTTTATACGAATCAACTACAAACACAGTTAGGCTAGCAGCAATTTGATTATTCCCGGAAATAAACTGTTGCGCCATCTGGCGGAAATTCACAAAATTTAGCGATATTTGAGCTGGTTTAAGCTATAGTATTTATAGGTAAATAAAAAAAAAAGGAAAAAAGGAAAGCCAATGCTCAGCAACTGTTAGTCAAAAATTTCAATAAACTATAGCAGAAACTATATCACAGCTGTGAGATATATGAGACACGCCATCTGGCGGACATAAGTAAAACTTAATAATAAAGAAACAAATCTAATAAACTATAATATCAACTAATAATATCAACTAATGCTCATACAATTAACTTAAGCTTAATATCTAAATTATGCTTAATATATATACTAAATAGAAGAGGAAGAGGAGGCTAGGGGCAACATGCAAGTCGGCCAAGCCGTCAGCTGGTTGTGCACAATTTAGTATAGTCTGTTTCTTTTTTCTTTTCTTTTTTTTTTGTATACTTACGCTCAGCGAACTAAGCATAGCCAGATCCATATTAGCCGCATTTCCATTCTTGCTATTGTTGTTGTTATTGTTGTGGCCGCGTTGCAGCGACTGCTGATGCGGTTGATGGTGATGATGGTGGTGGCCCGAATGCTGAGCCAAATTAACAACGCCACGCTCAGCCTCCTCTGCCTCCTCCTCGTCATCCATGTCGATGGGCTCGCAGTCGCCATGACCGACCTCAGCAACATCCTTCACCACTAGTTCCTTGACGCGATCCGCATAGCGTAATGTGTTTAGTGTATGCTCGCAACTGCTCAAGCCCGGCGATATCATGGCAATCATGCATGTCTTACTCTTCTCCCCAATGAACGAGTCGCGTAGCACTTGCGTCAGCTTCGAGACACGGAATGGCAAATGTGCCGACTGTTTGCCCAAGGCACGGATGCACTCCTTCAATGCCAGCAGAGACTTGTTGATTTCGGCACCCTCCATACGGGTCTGGCGGTCTGCCGACGATGTGTCCACGCCACGTTCATTGCCCGCCAGGTCAATGAATGAAAATTTGCCATGGATTTTGCTGCTGCCCTGCGGACGCAAAACTATTTGGAATACGGCGTGCGAGCGCGATGAATTTGAATTGGCCGACGTTTGGCCAGATGTACGCGCTGCATTGCCGTGTTGGATTAGTTTCAGTACCTCCTCAACGCTGTCGACTACCTTTTCGGTGAGCCCGACAACTTGTACCTGTTGCTTGCCATCCTCCAAGACGCGCAGCTTTTGCTTATCAGCTAGCAAATCAAAGACCTGTCCGAAAATCAAGTTCAATTCATTAATGCCAAGAGTTTTGGGAGATATATATGCGATATATGTTTACCTTGCCGCTGTATATTTCAAAGAAACTGGCCGAAACGACCAAATTGAGCGAGCGATAACGGGGTCCATTGAGTGTGACGAAGACATCCTTGGCGGCCATGGCATAGATGCCGTTCTTGCAGTCCTGCACTTTTCCATTGAATTCACCTCCCATTGTGTGTGTCTTTCCTGATCCAGTCTGGCCGTAAGCGAAACAAGTGGCCATGCCCCCCTCGAAAATTGTCTTGACCAACGGCTTAGCAGTGTATCTGGATAATAGAGGTAAGAGAGAAGAGATTTTAGATAACGTATGATAATAAATAGCTAATTCAGTATTGTCAGTGTGAATAATATGAATAAGAAGGCCTCTTTCATTTGACAATGCCAAATCATCCATCAAACAATTGATATTATCAACTGTTAATTGGAAGCTATATACGATAATGTTATCTATACTACGCATTTAATGGCAATGGCTTGCGATGTTTTTGCCATTCTTCAATTAAAGCTATAAAAAGTAAATATAAATAAAAGTTAAATATTAACCAATTAATAATAGTATATATTATAAAATGTGTGTATAT
Source organism: Drosophila fulvimacula (assembly GCA_035045555.1). Taxonomy (NCBI): domain Eukaryota; kingdom Metazoa; phylum Arthropoda; class Insecta; order Diptera; family Drosophilidae; genus Drosophila; species Drosophila fulvimacula. Next base: position 1,255,152 of record JAWNOX010000110.1, on the reverse strand, counting down.
TAACAATAACAATAATATCGTAATGTGGTTTCTGGCTATAATTAAAGAGTTCATATATTTACACACTTGCACACACACACACACACACACAGCTGTGCTTATCACATTCGATGATTAAATTTCACCGTTGTTTAATTACGTGGCGCAGCAGTTTTTAATGCCATTGACTCATGCGCAAAAAGCCGGAAGGAAGCGGCATTAGAAATGTGTGCCAAAGGCAAAGGGGCGAAGGGTGGGGAACCGAGGAGCAGCAACAGCTGAATACCCCATTTAAGCCGCCACAGGAGAGACAGGGACAGCGAGAGATACAAGAAATGAACTTCAATTCATTCACTTGCGAAACAACAACAAAAATGCTGCGACGACGGCGGCGGTTACTTTTTGAAATGGTAAAGAGAAAGAAGAAACCCAAAAAGAACAGCCAAGTAAATGTATGTATGTGTGACTGACTGCGCAATACGCTGTTCGACGCTTGTTACATTAGCGGCGCAATAATATATGCGAGCGCAAATACTGCATCAACCCAATATGCCCTGTCCCAGTGACCAGTTGCTTCGGTCGGCGTCTTCGATGAGAAATCAAAGCCGAGACGCGGCCAAGTTCATTGAAGCGAATTTAAACGAAACGAAACGAAACACAAAACGAATGACCGACCGAGCGAGCAGGACAGACGAACGGACGGACGGACGTGCTAAACAGATGGAGCTGCTTTTTGCGTTTAGTCATACACCGACAACAACAACAACAACAACAACAAAGAAGAATGGCACAACTTGGTTAGCTATTTCGGGAGCGAACGGTTAAACTTTGCGCGCCTCTAAGCAAGTATGTGTAAGTATGCGTGTGCGTGTGCGCATGCATGTGTGCAATACTTTTGCGGCGCGCACGCGTGTGTGTGTGTGTGTGTGTCTCTGTGAGTCAGTTGCTGTTGCTGTTGCTATTGAGCTGAACTTGTGCGCATTTCATGTGTCGCCAACGCAACAACAACAACAGTTACAATAAGACGAAGGCACAGCTGTTCGAATTAATTGCCATCTGCTAGACAAGGACGGCCTCAGGATAAAGCGAGACGCCATATTCGCTAACCTCAGTGCAAAAGCAAACGAATTTGCAGATCAACCGAAATCTCTTTTTATAACTGAAACTCGTATATGATTAATCAATGGAAATTTCGCTATATCTGAGGGAACTCGAGATGGTTTCTATGCCAACCATATGAAATGAAATTATATTTACTTTTAACTGAACTAGAAATGTTGGCATAGCGACAGACAGACGACACAGTTTTACTCTGCGTTTTAGGATGAAAATAAAAATTGTAATTGAAATACTCTTAAATTCAAAATTAATTAAATAATTGTATGCAAAAGTTTTAGCAAATAAATTGAAATTTCTAAATAAGTATTATTAAAAAAAAAAAAAATTCACATTAAAAAAATATATATATAAAAAGTATACAAAAATAGAATTTAAAAAAATATTTAAAAAATAAATAAAAATATAGAATATAGTTATTAAAATAAATAATAAAAAATAATAATAATAATAAATATAAAAAATTCGATATATATAGTATATATATTTATGGTAAGGATTCGTTACTCACTTGTAGACCATGGCATTGTCGCACGTATCATTGAACGCGTAGTCGAAACGAAATTTGTGATTCTCTAGGAATTTGGTTAGATCGACTTTGTTGCGTGGTTCGTGGACCATGAGCATGTCCTTGCGCGGCACGGATATGACGTCGATCTCCTTGCGGTTCACTTCCTTGCGGCTGAGCGGACGCTTGCGCACGCACACTGTTATCTGATGATCATCGACGGCCTGGCCATCGAGCAGCGGCACAAATTCCAGGGTATTCTGATATTCGCGTATCATCTGGGCTGTCTCCCAATTGGGATTGCCCGGATCCTGGTTCATTAGGGCGACCTTCTCCTCCTTGATCTCAGCTTGTCGAGCGCGACGCTTCTCACGGTTCTCCTTCAGTCGCTCCACCTCCTTCAAGGCGTGGCTGCGGCGAGCGCCGGCAGCAGCTGCCGTCGAGTTATTCGAATTGTTTGTGGTGCTAGCAGCCGATGCGGCGGCGGCGGCGGCTGCGGCTGCAGCGGCTGTTGACGCCGTTATCGAGGTGCGCTCGTTCATGTTGTTGCTGTTGTTGCCGCTGGACACCGCCGATGCGATGCGCGTCTGTGCATTGCTATTGACCTGCATGTGGGCATAGCGCGGACGCATCATGCCGCTGCCGGTGGCTCCGACGCTGCTGCTGTTGTTGGTGATGGCGCCAACAGTGGCGGCGGTCATGTTGCCAACGCTCTGGCTGTTGCCCAGCTGTGATCCTATCTCACGACTGTTCGTCTCGCTGATCTTGTTCAGCTGTGTGCCGGTCATGGTCATGCGTGCCGTGGAGCTACCGCCACCGCCGCCGCCGCCGCTGCTGCCACTACCGCCACCACCACCGCCGCCAATGGCCGACTGTGTGGGATTGCGCGACAGATTGTTGGGGGCCGTTGCCTGCTTCTTGGGCTCCGGAGCTGTGTGGTGCATGTCGCTGGTATCGCCCATGGCCAGATCTGGATTCAATGACAGTATGGCCTCCAGCTCCACCTCCTTGCCCTTTGTCTCGCCGCGCTCATACCACTCAACGGTGATGCAGCGTGCCGCTGGATTCAATTTGGACACAACGGCGCCATGGACGCGACCGTCGGTACGTTTGATTTTAACACTCTGCCCGATGTTGATCATATCCATTGATGTTGCTCTTCTTGCTATTGTTGTAATACTTGCGCAGGCTTACTCCAAAATACCTTGATTGGGTTCAAATGTGTTGTTGTTGTTGCTGTTGTTGTTTTTGTTGTTGCTGAATCAAATCTAAAACCAAATCCAGATTTTGATCCGTATTTATAGCGTCTGTCCCTCTTTCGCTATCTCCTCTGCACATATATAAAATATATATATATATATATATATATTAATATGTATTGTCGATATGTGTGTATTAAAGTAGAAAATGTTTATGCGAAATATTAGTTGTACACAAAAAAAAAATGAAGAAGAAGAAGAAGACAATGTTTCAATAGGTTTGCCAATTTAGCATTTTCTTCTTATTTTTTATTTGTTTCGAGTTTAGAGTTTTGATTTTTGATTTATGCTTTTCCTTTGTGTTCGATTGTACAAAAGTCTGTAAATGAGGCAAAATTGTCAAATGCCGTTTGCTCTGCGCTGCTCCGACTGACAGTGCAGTCAACGCTTACTCACATCGGACTGCCGCCTGCTGCCTGCTGCCTGGTTTCCAACAATAACAACAAATCAAATAACAACGTTCGAAATGCTAGAGCGAGACAGCAATATATCAAAAATGGCTGCTGCTGTTTGCCGCCTTGCTGCTGCTGCTGCTGCTGCTGCTACGGAATGACGACTACTGCTTTGGCTTTGGCTTTGGCTTCTTCTATGTCGAGGTCGCAAATAAAACGGCGTCGCTGAGCGCGCGAGCGTATGAGTGTGTGTGTGTGTGTGTTGCGTTCACATAAAATTCAAATGCCCAACTGTCGCTTCGCTATCGATAACAGCAACAAAAATCAAACATATGCACTTTTAAACACACACAGAGATAGAGATTTATGTATATACATATGCAGCGACGCGCTGCCCAATTGTGATTTGTGCGCCGATTTGATTTTTGCATGCATTTAGAGCGGCGTTGTGCAACACTGTTAACGTATGCGGCACATAGCGACAGTGACACAGACTCACATACACATACATATGTAGCATGCACACACATACACATAGACAAGCAGGCATGCCTGCATATATGCATATAAGGCGCGTGTAAAAGTGCCAAAAACACTCAAAACAGCCGCTAATCAATGCCATCAGCTTTACGTTGTTAATTGCAGACACACACAGATATAAATTTATATACATGTCTTGTTACGCTATTATTGCGGCAGTAGCTTTACGTCATGCAGTAGCTGACGGCTGCGGCTCCCACATAGAAAAACATTCGTATTCGCACACACACACACACTGACAGAAGAGGCAGCAAAAGACATTGCCTTCGCAGGCTTTCATGCACATGCACACACACGCATACACACACACACACACACACACACACAAACATACATGTACGCGGAAATGAAATTGTAATTTTGCAAAACTTCTGGGATTTTTGCGGCGACTGCGGCGGCGGTTGGCGTTGCACCAAATACAACGTGTAATATACGCTCACCTCGACACACTCGCTGATTTGAACACACGCGCTGCTTCGTCTTCAGAAACTATTTAATAGCACAATCCATAAAATTAATAACACGATTTTTTAAAATTTTCTTTTTTTTTTGAAATTAATCACAACTAGATATCACAAGAGTGTGTTCGAAACAAATTTACAAAGCGACCAGATGTCAACAACAGAATTTTAGTTCAGAGTTTGCTTCGCCATTGTTTTTTTTTTCTTTCTCTTCTTTTTAGTGCCAGCCAGTCATGGCGTGTATTTTACAGCACTGGCGCGCCGACACAAAACTGTCCGTTAGAATCAAAAAAGTCTATTAAATGTCTGCAGCTCGCAAATAACTGTTATTTAGACAAACTCTATTTCAAGCACTTCACGTAAGATTTGCAATTATAATCTTTCTCTATGCATACACAAGTCAATTGAACTTACTTTAAGCGCAACAGCTGCTTCTGCTCTAGTCTAGTATGTTTCGGTATTTTTTGGCTGTTTTTGCATGGAACGACAAGTGCATACACGAGCGTACCATATCGATATACCGATAGATGCAAAAGACCAACCCTGTGTACATGTTTATTTGTGGTGGTTGCAATAGATTTGTTTGTGCGTAGAAAGCGTAAATTAGTGCAACGAAAAACGCCAAGATAAAACGCGTGTAATTCTCAAATCGTATACGGTTAGTACGAACTGATATACAATAAATGTCATTGGCATTTAACAAATACTAATAGCAGCAGCAGCAGAATGGACATCATGGACATACAGGCTGTCGAATCGAAGCTAAGTGACGTCACAGTGACACCAATACCACGGTCTCAGGTGCAAAACTTTTACAACTATCAGCAGCAGCGCGAACAGCGCGAACAACAGCCCCAAATACAAATCTCTGCAATACATCATTCGCGCGGCGGCGGAGGCGGCGGCGCCAACGCCGGCAGCTCTGCCAGCAGCAATGACTACGTGAACAGCGGCAGCGCCAGCGTCAGCAGCGGCAGCAAACGTGATCGCAACGCGTCGAGCAGTGCAGCAGCCACCGCTGCGGCAGCAGCTGCCGTTGCCGCCCTGCAATACTCGCCGCAATTCCTGCAGGCGCAACTCGCCCTTCTCCAGAAGCAATCGAATACCACTGCCACGCCGTCCGCCTCGTCTGCCGCTGCAGCGGCGGCGGCGGCGGCTCTGTCCCTGGCCAACATTGCAGCGGCCAGCAACGGACGCAGCAGCAACAACAACAGCAATAACAACATCAACAGCAACAGCAATAATAACAGCAATGGAAACGCCGTTAGCCTTAATCTCGGCCTGAATCTGACGCAATCCCAGCTGAAGTATCCACCGCCATCCACGTCGCCGGTGGTGGTGACCACACAGACCTCGGCCAATATCACCACGCCGCTGACCTCCACTGCCAACCTGCCGACGGCAGGCAGCATCGTCGGCAGCAATGGGCTGAGCAAGTACGCCCAGCTGCTGGCCGTGATCGAGGAGATGGGCCGTGACATACGGCCGACATATACAGGATCACGCAGCTCGACGGAACGCCTGAAGCGCGGCATTGTCCATGCCCGGATCTTAGTGCGTGAATGCCTCATGGAAACGGAGCGTGCGGCACGACAATGAGAGGAGGATGTGGGCGGCCAGCCGCAGCTAAAGTCACCCTAAAGCGCGACACCAGACTACATAAACTACACACTACACACTACACAGCACGACACGAGACACGGACTCGACATGGGCATGGTGAAAAGGAATCTAGCATTTAAGTGTGACCAGACTCTGATTATCCACTTTTCCTCCCATTTTGTTTTTGAGCCTCTCCCCCTCCCCGTTGAAAGCGGTTCCCACAACTACAACAAACAGCATTCAGTGTCTATATATAAGTTCGATCCGTAACTAAATCGGCCCCACTCGATGTCCTGGCTATGATATTGTTCTCACTATGCCTGACTCTAAGTGACGAGTTACTGTCCCTCTACTCGTTAGCCTTCCACAAATTATGACTCCACTTATAATTTTAGTATTTTATTATTATGCCTACGATTATAATATTTCATTATTAAACAATAGCGAATTCTAAGTTCTTATTTTTTTTTTTTCGGTTGCTTTAAGATTTTCACAAAAACATAAAACTGGCAAAAGTCATTGCCGTCGGACCATAGTTAAAAAATGTTTAGACTAGCTCAGGTTATATATATACCAATATATATATATATATATATATATATTATATATATCTCCTTTATATATGCATATATATGTATGTACACATGGAGCGATCCGCAAACAGCTTCACATTTTCGATATATATAAGCCTACAATATATATATATATATATATATATTATATATATATATATATATAGTCTTATGCATCATAAGTCTAGGCTAAGTTCCAACCTGTGTATCCCAAACGTTGATGTTGTACAGCTTTAAATAGGACACTCGAAATACATATATCAATTTATACATATGTATGTATGAACATCAGGACAAATTTCACAGATGATATTTTAGATATATATGGATGCCTATATATGCATATATACATTTGTTATATAGAATGCGACAGATTTGTCTGCAAATCATATATCTATATACTTTTAAATATAAGTTTGAAGCGTGTATACCAAACCGAAAATCGAATAAGCTGATTTTCTTGGTTTTTATAAAATAAAAATATATATGTATATATATATATATATATCTACATGTACAAAACGTGTTCAATTTACCTTAAATGAGTTGCGCTTAATACATATAATATTGCGATAGTTATAACACTATTTATTTTGTTAAGAATCGAAATTTATTTACGTTTACGAATTTAAAAATTAGTTCTGTGCTTGTTTGAAAAAAATTATCAAAAGTAGTTACCGTTATGAATTTATAAAAACGACTTATTGAAGCCATGGACAATTCGGGCAAAGCATGCTACATTATTGGTATTTTTTAAGTATTTTTCTTCCAACTGACATGCATGGAGTGGTACGTTAAACATTCAAAAAGGGCAATCGAAACTGAACTAAAACTTATCGAAACTTTGTGGCTTAGAACTAAGCAGGCGAACTCTCAGTATTTTTTAGTATATTTCCGTTGATGATGAAACTTATCGAAGCTAAGGCCATTTGATGCATATGAAGTTATCGGAGCTGTTGTGCTGCCAGACTTTTTTGTTTCTTAAAAACTTGTATGCTGCGTTTATTATTTGATGTGCTTTATGTTTTTAAGCATTTAATTATAGTCTTGGATTCTTAGGTTCACAATCGAAGTAGGGACAGCACTTGGGAAACGGTTTTGAGGCATCCTCAATCAGCTTGCAGGGCTTTAGGGTGGCCAGCGACGGGCAGCTATTAAGGTAAACATAAATTTTACAGGGTATACATATAGTCTGACATAAAATTTATACTTACGTCTTGCCCGTAATGGCACCGCCTGCCTGACAGGTGTACTCGGTGCAGCGTCCGGCCGGCGAATAGCTCTGACCCACCTTCAAAGTTTTACCATCGAACGAGCAATCTATAAGGATTTATACCATATTAAGATTGAAATCCCCTCGATATCCTCTCTAGACTTACCGGCCAACACCAACAGCGAGTGGGCGCCCAGCACCACAATGAGCAGCACAATTGTCTCCGTCTTCATAATGAAAATCTCGAACTGACACTATTTGGTCAGCCTACGAGCTATTCCAATTATATAGACCCATAGCTATCAGCTATATAGCGTCTAGTTTATCAGATTGATAAGCGCTCAGGTTGACCTAAACGACGATTTCACAGAGGTCGCCCGAGGCACTGATAGACTCCACGATTGCGGCTAAAAACTTATTATTGAAATAGATTTATATATAGTATATATAAATATATATATAAGTTTGTCTACAGCTCCACCTGTTGTCAAAGTTGGACATTCCATTTACACTTGTTTGATCCAAGTCTGAGCAATCTGGTTGACATAGCATAACTTAATTCAAAGCTCAGAGTAAATCGCAATTTTATAGAATTATGTAGTTTTAATAAAATAAAAAAAAAAATGTAAATATATATATATATTTTTCAATTTGTAATTCATTAATTTGAAATGTTAAATATTTATATAAATAATTTTTTTAATTTTCATTATTTCTAAATTTACTAAAATTTATGTTTTTTTAAATTATTTGAAATAAAAAATTTGTAAAAATTTAATTATTTTTAAAAAGTAATTTTAGCAACTAAAATTTTAAAAAATAATTTTTGTCTCAAATTAAATTTTGTTTATAAAAATTAATTAAAATAAAAATATATTTATATATTTTTTTATATAAGTTAATTCTTTTTATAAAAATTTTGTTTAAATTAAATATTTTTTAAAATGTGTATTTTTATTTAACTCAAATTAAAAAAATATTATATTTTTTAAAATTAAGTTTTCTTTATAAAAATTAATTGAAATAAAAATATATTTATATATATTTTGTTTTCATATAAATTAATTATTTTTTTTTTAATTAAAAACATTTAATTAAAAAAAATTGTATATTACAAAAATAATAAAAAGTATATTCTTAAATAACTCAAATTAAAAAAAATTATTTCTTTTTTTAATTTAAGTTTTTTTTATAAAAATTAATATTTATAAAAATTAATATATATTTATAATTTTGCTTGCAATAAACAATTTTATTATTAAATAATTTTAAAAATGTATATGTATTTTTGTAACAATTGATATAGAATATATAATAAAATTGCCTACGATGTACATACTAGCTGTACTTTATATATAGTTGCCCTATCAGCTAATAAAAATTTCGCAAATTGCACATTTATACGCATATCCAATTGGACAGTTGCAGCATGATCATAGCACTATGTAAACCTATACAAACACATACGTGCACAGATATATTCATCTATTTATATGCCCATTGAAAATGCGTTTTTCTGTGCCAGATTTGAGTGTTTTGTAGAGAAATCTCAAGCGAGCTTTACAATTCTACTCAATTGCCCGCGTTGTCCGTTACAGCTCTAATCAGACAATAACAGGCCAATTGGAAGAGGCAACCGCTTGTCACTTAACTCTAAGCTAAATGTGTCAATTCAATTTACATGCAGTTTTTTAGACTTTATCCAATTAGTCAAAATGCAAGCCTAATTCCAATTGGAACACATTAATCCATACACATGCATGGCTATATAGGCAAATGTACGTATGCTAATCCAATTAGATCAATGGCAAATATATTCAAAATTGAATTTATAATTTAACGGCTGAGTTTATTATATATAGCTTTAACATCCAATTAGATTGTTTTCCTTTTCCAGTGGAAAACCATATATATTGAGAATAATGCATACAAATTAGTTATAGCTACAGAGGACGTATCATTAGTGCTAATCAACTATTCCAATTGGAACGTGCATATAGTATAACCAATTAGTATTGTTCACCGATGTATATTCCACTTAGAACTTTTGTTTAATTGACTTTGGGAAGTTTGGCTATTTTCAAATAAAATAAAAAATGATATATATATATATATATATATATATATATATATATATATATATATTTCTCCAATTGGATATTGGATACATCAGTTGCTTGGGCAGACGCGCGTGGCACAGCAATCCGGATAGGGTTTCGTGTAGTCGTTGGGCGTGAAATGACAGCCATCCGCCAGTTGTATGCGATCGCAGCTAAATATATGGAAATATATGTAGACATATAGTATATATATATACATATATATGTGTAGGATATAGCACTTACTGCTTGATCATGAGCACATAGTCCTCCCGGCAATAGACCTTAGCGCAAAAGTCAAATTGATCGACGGGGAAGACGGTGCCATTGCGCGGCACAGCCAGGTCCAGTTCCGCATAGAAGCAATGCTCAGGTAGAGCTAAATTGGATATAGATAACAGTATCAGATATATATATATATATATATATATATATATATATATATATATATATATATATATATATATATATATATATATATATATAGTCGGGGCACTCACTTGGATGCTTCGTGTTGCCCCTGTACTGCGTGCTAAAGCCGTGCAGGGCACCGGCCAGCATTAGCCATATTCCAATTGGAATCCAACACATTTCCAGTTTGCGCATCTTCCAGTTCCAGTTGAGCTGTGCCTTGCCAGTGGGAACTTTCGCTTTATAAGGCAACAGATCCGACACTGAGCGTCACCAGCTCAACTTATCAGCTCTTTAAACTGTGCTTTTCTTTCCTTTTCCTCTTTTTTTTTAATTTGTCTGTTGTTCTCCGACTTTTGTTTGTTTGTCGAGTGTATATTGTTTCTATATGTATGTGTATAAATCTGAGAGTATATACTTTTTATATATAGTATAGCATTGTTTAGTCTCGTAGTACTCACTGTGATTTGGCCTACTGACTATTCGAGAGTGTTTGCGTGGGTCTTGTAAAACAGTATTATGGAGAGAGAGAGATAGAGAGAGAGAGAGAGAGAGAGAGAGAGAGAGAGAGAGAGCGAGAAGATGAGGTGGGACGAATAGATAAAGAGAGGCAAAGAAAAAATATAATATATAAAAACAGAGAATGTGAAAAAATGGAGAGAGAGAGAGATAGAAATATGCAGAGAAAAAGAGAGAGGGAGAGATGATCATCTAAACATCTATTCTTATGTCTCTCTTATGTCTTTGTCTTTCTCTCACTCTCACTCTCTCTCTCTCTATATATATACATATATATATATATCTATATCTATATCTATCTCTATCTCTCTCGCTGTCTAACACTATCCACTATTACTGGCTCAGTCTATATCATACTCTTGATTCATAGTGCATAAGACCTTCGTTAAGTTTTCATTAACTATTTTTTGCCATTAACACAATTAGCAAACAATTCTTACGCTCCCTATACTATATATATCTGCATATATATATATTGTTCGGGTGATAAATGGCTATAAATCATTCAATAACTTCAATTACTCAATGTTCTATTCTCTCATCGAGAATCGCATTTCCCATTGTTATTGTTGCTGTCTCATACCCATTGCAATTGGCTAAAGCGGGTATATGGCTTCGTATGCAACGGCAGCAACAGGCAGAAATATACAGATATGTATATGTATGTTATATATACAAATCTTATGATATGATATCAAGGCTCAGCACAGTATATATTTTTATAATAAATATTTTTTTGACAATGAGCATTTACACTTGGTAATCCCATCCAAAATTGGATTGTCAAAAAGACAAAAATATATTTTGCATATTATATATAAAGCTGATAAGATTTGGCAGACCTTGATAGACCTTGCCACAGCAACTGGGTCAGGGGCAGTGCAGCCATTTTAGCCCTTTTCCGGTCACAAGTATTTTGGCTATAAACTATATAAACTTTGCTCGAATTAAATTAAATAGAATAGAAGTAATTTTCTCTTTCTTTTATCTTTATCTTTATAACAGGGTATCCGCTAGTCGAGCATGCCCTTTAATTTTAGCTCTAGCTTACTTTTATGCAGCGGATAATTATTTACTTGCCTTTATAATTAATGAGATTGGTTTTAAAGGGGCTATTTTCCTTATGAAAGGATATTTAATAGTCGAGCATACCCATTAATTTTGTTCTAGCTAAGTTTGGTATACCAAATAGCATTTACCTTTGCATTTTTAGATGCTACAGTCTCTCCTTCTCTTTCTCTCTGAACTCTAACTAAGAGCGGGGCAGAGAAGTGCATCTGGCAGTCGAGCATGCCCACTAGCTTAACTCTAGCACAGATTAGTATACCAGTTAGCTTTCAGGTTTTTCCCTGCTTAGCCTTTCAAGGTCTCTCTCGTCTGTCTCTTTCATTCTCTGATCTGCCAAAGAGCTGGGCAGGGTATCTGACAGTCGAGCATGCCCACTAGCTTAACTCTAGCTCATTTTAGTATACCAGTTAGCTTTCAGGTTTCTCCCTGTTGAGCCTTCTCTCTCTCTCTCTCTCTCTCTCTCCCACGTTTTCAATGAGTTGCTCTTGGCAGGGTATCTGGCCGTCGAGCATGCCAGCCCGTTCACCTTCCAGTGCTTACTCTCACAAGCAGTGTATTCAGTTGTGTTTCTTTTCGCACGCTGACGCCCCCGCCTCAATGGACTCTCGCTTTCAGGGCTGGCGGCTTGTGCTTAATTAATGCAAACTAGATCAAAACCAACAACAACAAATGACAAAAGAAAGACAAAAGCTAAAGCATATGCCCCATATTCGGCTACAGATACAGATACAGATACAGATACAGTTACAGCTGAGCTTTATTAATTAATTTTATATAAAAGCAACAAAAATTAATTGCAATTGACTCAGTCGCACGCTCGGCGTCCGCTGAACAGCTTTATCTTTGTTTGGATTTTCTTCTGCTTCTGCTTCTGGTTCTAGTTCTTCTTCATCTTCGTGCTCTTCTTGGCCATGTTAATGCCCATCGGATCTGGTTTGGGCCTTGGCTACTATGGCACGCCGATGCTGCTGCTGTTGGCCTTGCTCTGTGCGAATGTTGCTGCCGATCTCGGCTATCGCGCCAATGCCGTGCACCCAGGTGAGAGCGAGACGGAGACTGTGTGAGAGAGTGAGAGAGCGAACTAATCATATCCGCCTAGATTATCCGGGACAATGCTACTTTGATGAACTGAAGCAGCCCATACCCAAGAACCAGTCCTATAAGCCCATCAATCGCGAGGGCCACTGCCAATCCTTCTTCTGCCGTCCGGACTATGTGCTAGAGATTGGCTAGTAAGTTGCTGAGATATATATAGATATATAGATATATATCTATATGTTAAATATGGTCATAGTCAAGGTTTATATATAGTTTTTCATTCAGATACTTATCACATTATAGCACAGTAATCAAACTCTAGTACCAACAGCTATAGATCATATATAATACCTATGTCGTATGGGATATATGTATATATATATATAAATATATATAGTATAGTATATAAAGTATATGTACATAAGGTATATATCTTAGCTATTTCATATAATTTTGTATAAATTTAACAAAAGTATATGAAATAGGTAAGTTATATATATCCTTTCATATCGGCTATACTATATAGATATAGCTCTAAAAAGACATATGATATATGTATAATATCTGAACTGTCGCTGATTTATATTGCAATCTATTTAAGCTGCACACCTTTAGAATCATATCTATATCTATATAGACATTTCTTTATAAGCCTATATATGTATATATATCTGATATACTCCTAACTATGTGCTCTTTCCTCTATCCAACAGTTGCGGTCGCCACAATCTGGTGCCCACGAAGAACTGCAAAATTGGTTCTGATATGCGTCGCATTTTTCCGCACTGCTGTCCCAAGCTCATCTGCCAGAAGCCGGATTCCAACGATATATAGCCTTAACAATCATATATATATATATCTAGAATATAATGCTTTATTCCTATGTATTACAAAATACTTTTAAATAAACTAAGAACTTGTTGAATGTTCTTCAAATAACTTTTGATCAAATATATATATATATATATATATATATATATATATATATATATATATATATATATATATATATAATCCCAATTATATATCCCCATCAGTTATTAGACAAAATATATACATATTTATATTTATTATGATCTGATTCAGACCCACAGAAATCAAAATTCGTAAAGCTTTTTGAACAGACCTACAATATATCCAGATCCAGCAGGATGTTAAGATTCAGCCCAAAAATCTGGTCATACTTGTTCGTATATAATTCTACAATTTTAGAAACTAAACTTACCTCTGAGATCAGTGTTGCAATATGCTATAGAGTAATATATATATAAGGTTCCTATATATACATAACATGAGCTGCCTCCTGCTCATAGCCTTTTCCACCCACCCTCTATATATCAGCTTCAGAATCGTCTTTCTATCTATAACTCGAATGTAGTTCAAGTATTATTCATTCAATTAGGGTTTATAGGCTGCACTTTTACGCTTTTTAAGGGCAGCTCAACAGATGAGTGGAATAAAAAAAAAAAAACAACTTTAAACGAAATTAACTCAATCAGAGCTTTGCGGGCACAGCAGGGGCCGTGCATCAGTCGAGCGGGCGACCGAAGGAAGCCTACTAAATAGTGAACAATTAAACAATTCAAAATGCGAATTGTGCCAGCAAATCAGACCCCGCGAACAAACGGATTAAAATTTCAATTGCGCTGCAAAGCGGTTCGCTGGGTTCGCATAGCGAAATTTTACGTAAGGCCACACTTGGAGTATATGTTATAAAAATATATACATATATATTTATAGAAATGGAATTAATATAAAATCAGAACAAAATATGAAAATTCACAAAATTCTGGAAATTTTTTTTATAATATCTTATTTTTAATATATTTTGTGCTCTTTAAAAATAAGAAAATTTAAGGTTCAAATCTCAAAGAATATTTTGAGTTCACTGAAATTAAAAAATAATTTTATTACTATAAATAATAAAAATTAAATGAAAAATGTATTTTTAAAAACTTTCGTTGTAGTAAAATTTTTTTAAAAATTGTTTAAAATGTTTTATATAGAATATTTTAATGATTCATAAAATTTACAATTTATTAACTTTACAATTTTTTTTTTTTTAGCTAAAATAAAGATTTGTTATTTGATATTGTTAAAAACGTCGGGTTTGAGGGCTGATCAAATTTATATATGTATATATATATTTAGCAGATTTTTCAAGCAGTTCGAGCTTGAAACTAAAATAAAATAAAATAAAAATTCGTAGGTTCGAACTGCCCAAGTAATTGTCAACTATTTCAAATGGTTCTATTAAAAATCCAATCGAAATTGTATTCAATTAAGCCTAGTCTCTCGAACTGTTTTCTTCTCATGCAGTAAACTTTGAGGTTTCTGTAGCGCACATCGCGAGTCTCCAATGCCTAAGCTTTGAGCAGTTACTTTTTTTGTTGTGTGTCTGTTTTGCAAATTAGAATTGTAAATTTGCGCATCAGTTGCTGGATCTAGCTGGGGGTATATATAGCAAACAGGTTGAGCCGATGGGGCTTTAGTTGATCCGAAGATTCAATAAACAAAAGATGCGTCACGTCTGGGCAATAGTTGGACTGGTGTTGCTGATGCTGCAGCTGGCGATGTCGCATAAACGTGAGGCCGGCAGGAAAGGCTGCGGCTGTCCACAGCAAGTCAAACCCATGGATAATCCAAACTGATAATCCTTTCCTAATCCGCAGTGAGCGAGCCTGTTTGCACGTACCGCAATGTCGAGGACGAGACGGTCTTCCTCAAGTATTTGCCGTTGCTGAAGAAGGGGCAGGATTACGTTGATTTCGGCAAGGAGGGCAAGTGCCTGAAGCGCGCCATCTGCTCGGACACGTTCAAGACTGTCGTCGAGGAGTGAGTACAGAATTACAGATATACATACATATATAGTGCCTAGATCTAAACTGTGCGATCGATCAACAGATGCAGCGACCAGAAAGTCACCTGCCACAACAAGCAGCGCTACACAGGCGTCTTTCCCGCCTGCTGCGTCAAGTGTCCTTAGACAGTCTACGGCGCCAGCTGCTCTACATCAATCAATCAAATATTCAATTAATCAAACAAGTTATCAATCTACAGCTAGACAATTACAATTGTGCTTAGCGTTCAACATATATATACAATAAACGTTTTTCTTTTATCATTCAAAGTGATTTTGTTATTCCTGTCAATCAAACGGTTATACTACATCCATCCCCATCAATCAACGGCGAAATCTAGTGCTAAAGACAGTATGTGAGCTTTGAATTAAGCAGGTTTTTGCCGATGTTCTCTAAAGTGCTCTTGCTATGCCGCATCAAGCTATCAATCTACATCAATCAAGCAGTGAACAGCTCAGTTTAGTGTTAAAATATGTGCTTGGGCTATATAATAGTATCTCTTTGTGTTCGTTATACTGCTCTACGTCTAGAATCATGTTATCAATCTATGTGTGTTCGAGTTATACAGGATTTGCTCATGTTGCCCTATATGATATTTGTAGTCCTGTCAATCAAGCTAGTGTGAAACGAAATATGTGTTTGGGTTTTCCAACTTTCTCTTATGTCTATGAAGTCTGCATCTATAATAGTTAATTTTGAGTGTTAAACAAATTTATACTTTGTAGCTATACAAGCTGCTGTTCTAAGCTCCTGATAGTCCTGTTAATCAAGCTATCAGTCCCTATCCCCCTATCAATCTAAGGCAGAAATTCATGCTTCGTATTAAACAAAATATAAATTTGAGTTGACAATCTTTTCAATCAATCAATCCTCTGGTTGACGCTGTTCAAAATTCATAGCTAGAGCATAATAATTTGTAGCTTTGCCTTACATATAGCCTTAAGATAGATAACTCTCTTCAATCAATCAATCAAAATTGTTTAGTAACAATTCGTGTCCTAAAAATTGTATGTGTGCAATAAAAATTCCGGCGCATTTCATTCCAGTTCTTTATGTTTTCATTTTTATTATTTGTCTTAGCTATGTTTTATTCATCCATTCATAATCGCAATATTTGTATTGTTGTTTGTGTTGTCAATGCTCTAGTGGTTGTTGTTGTTGCAATGGAACCTCATTTGTGGTTTCTCTAAAATTTTACAATTACGCTAAGCTGAAAATTTGACGCCGTTGACAATTCTATCGCTTAATTCTCTTAATTAATTTCGCTTCGTTTTTATTTTGTTTGTTTTTTCTGCTTTCTGGTTCATCACTCTCACCATTCATTCTGGCTGAAACATACGATTTGTGGGCGTGCCACAAAAAAAGACAGCCAAAAAAACAATCGGGCAACATGGAAAAATTAAATTAGAATTATGTAAAAAAAAATAAACAAAAAAAAAAAAAAATTAAATTAGATCAACATGATAATAATTTGGAGGCAACTCTGTAATACGCTCTCTCTGTGTATGTGTGTTTTGGGGTGTATAATGTGTGTGTAGTGTGGATATACAACTGCTTATATTTTAATCCCGGCGCTGCGTTTTCGGCTCATGTTGTTGCTGCTCTTGTTCACCCAGTTCTTGTTGTTGTTGTTTCCAAAATTTCCGTTTATTCTCTTTTTTTTATTATTTTGTTTCTTTTCTTAGTTTTTAAGTTGAGTTTTTGTGTACTCAATTCTATATTTTTTTGTTTGCTTTGAATTCATTTGTAAACTAATATGCTTATAGATCCTCATCCTCATCAGGCAAGGCGGTCGCCTGCGCCTCCTGCAAGTCACGCTCGATCTGCAGCTGCCAGTCTTTATCCATTTTGACCTCCGGTGGCAGCAGCGCCGGCATTGCTACGAATTCCAGATTTGGATCACCGACCAGCTTGCGGGCCAGCCAAAGGAATGGTTTCTCAAAGTTGTAATTCGATTTAGCAGAGATATCATAGTACTAGAAGAGGAAAACATAATATCAATTAGTAAATATTATTCATTTCAATGAGCCAGTAAGAGAATTTAAATTGTTTCGTTTAGGGATAGAGGCAGATATTACGGAATTCAGTCTTACATGGCAATACAATTATATTCTATGGATTCTAAAACATATGCATATCTAATATCTATTAATGCATATACGATTACAACATATGTTATAGATTCTAGAAATCTCATTTTATTTTCTACATTCTGGAACTCGTTGCTGTTAGATCTGATTTCTGTTTATCTTTATGCGTTCTGATTTGTGTTTATATACAAATATACTTCTTATATTTCATGGATTCTATAAACTTCCTTTTTCTACATACTGGATATATTAGATATCTGTTTATCTTCTGTTTATGCATTTTTACAGTGCTTCATGCTTGAAGTTCTGATTTCTGTTTATATACATATGTGTTTGTAATGCTTCACGAGTTCTAGAGATTTCATCTCAAATTACAGATTCTATCCAAACTGTATTAAAACTCTTTCAAACGATAACATTGGTAAACTTAACGATTGTGAATACATGCATATATAAATAATTCTCAGGAGTCCACCCCATATCTGTATCACATATAGGCAGGAGGTAGTCTATATCCAGCGCATACAATCTACATGTTCTCCATAATATCAAAGCACGTTTACTTTGCCGCTCTATGACTAGGCTGCTCTACACTATGCTGCATTCTCTGTCTCTTTCAGCTATGCTGCATCTCTGTCTAATTGATGTTCTCTTCACTCATGTCAAAAAGAGAAGAACGAAACCATATTTATATAGAGACTGGACAATGATGAGAGAGGCTTACCTGCAAATTTTTCTTTCGGTGAAACACAATGCTTTTGGCCTTGACCTTGCGATCCTTGATATCGACCTTGTTACCGCACAGGACAATGGGTATATTCTCGCAGACGCGGACCAGATCTCTGTGCCAGTTTGGCACGTTCTTGTAGGTGACACGCGATGTTACATCGAACATGATGACAGCGCACTGGCCTTGAATGTAGTAGCCATCGCGCAGTCCGCCAAATTTCTCCTGGCCAGCTGTGTCCCAGACATTGAAACGGATCGCACCGCGATTGGTGTGAAAGATCAATGGATGCACTTCCACGCCCAGTGTGGCGACATATTTCTTCTCAAATTCACCGGTCATGTGACGTTTGACGAATGTCGTCTTGCCAGTGCCGCCATCGCCGACCAGTACGCACTTGAATGTGGGCATATCCTGTCCTTCCTGAGCCATGTTGTTGCTGTTGTTTCTTTTATATATCTATTTTTTTTATTTTTTATTTATTTTTTAATTTTTTTTTTAATTTTTTTTTTATTTTTATTTTTTTTTTTACTTGTGTCCTTTACTTATGCTCTGCTTTTTCTTTTGGCAACACTAATATGTTATGTTCTCTCAATGCTGCTGGTTTCTGCTTAAAACAAAACAAAACGAGAAACACGTTTTAATTAGTTTCGTTAAGTTTCAGATTTTTTTTAAGTTTTTAAACAAAATTACACAAAAAAAAAAAACAAAAAAATTCTTCACACTTCAAGGGCTGGTGATGTTAAGCGTGCGAGGAGCGCAATGCGACTGCGAATTGTGCAGGCAGCACAGCAGATACGAAATGTAAAGGTCAAAGCAAAGGAACGGCAAAGGTAGCTGTAAAGCGCGCCAAAGGACAACAACAGCTGTTCGCTGAGTGAGAGAGTATGAGAGCGAGCGAGAAAGGGAGTATGAACAGCAGCAGCAATTGCAAGAGAGCGGACAGTCCATAGGGCAACAAAACTGCAGCTGCCATCATGCGTGTTTGTGTATGTGTAGGCAGGTAGCATGCGACAATGCTGTGAGAGGAGGCTGCTGCTGTTCTTGTCGCATTTATGTAAGCGTAAATATGGTGGAATGATACCCTCTCTTTTCTTACAAATGCTGCAACCCTTATGCATAAATTTCAGCAAAACAATTTTTAAATTGAGAAAACTCTTAAAACGATATCTTCTGTTGGCGTCATGACAAATTCCAAACAAATAAATATTCTTTTGCTGAAGTAAATATTTAAGCTCAGCTCGCAGATACACTGAGTCTTAGAGTTATAAACGACCGAAATATGTCAACATTGCAGAGGTTTTATAAACAAATATGTATGTTTACATAAACATCTTCAAATACCAGCAAATAGAAATATGCCAACCTACTCGACTTACGGTCATTTAACATTTGCAATGGAAGTAAGAGAAAAACAAATTCGGTGTCATGCAAGCATAATTTACAGCTTTTGTTGAAATGCGTTTCTCAGCTGAATCAGCACACGCACACATACCCATGCATATACATATGTAAGCAGCTTCAACATAGGCACACACACACACAGACGTACATACTAAAGCGAGTGCGAGCGAGCAAGCAAGCGGAATGTTGAGCTAGTGGCAGCAGACGCAGCTAAAGCGCGCCAAAATGTAAACGCACAAAAGAGATGAGAGAAGAGTCGAAATCCAAGTGCTGGATGATGCTGAGTTAATTGATATGAATAAGCCCAATGCAGATTTTAGGGCGAGTTTCTTACTATTTTTACTGTCAAAAATAACAAATGCTAACGCAGTCTCATACACACCTGCATGCATACCCACACACACACACACACACGCACGCACAGACATTCGGGCAATTGCCGACACACACACACACACATGGACAGACGCCAATACACGCGCTAGTTTGAAACATGACGCAAATTTTTTTCATACTCGTTTCGTGCTTAACCTCAATTATTCGTCGACTAAACAATTCGGGTATTCAAGATATTCGTTATTTCCAAATTATCAACTTAGACAAATTTTTTTTTATGCATTTCTTAGCAAACTGCATGCGTCCCAAAGTGCAGAAGTGCATGTTACACATGGTCAACATAATTTCGAAACTCAGCTAAGCACGCGGCTTCACCACGTCGTGCGACGCCGGCCTTCCGTACAAACAAAAAAAAAAAAAAGAAAAAAATACTAAATACAAAAATCTAGCTAAGTAGTCAGCAACAGTTAATGGGAATAGGAGAGTTGCTTGCTATGGACACAGCCACCAGATACGTACGTGTATTGTTTAATTGAATTGAAATATGCACAAATTGAACAAATTATAGGCAGACGGAGACCCCGGACCACCCACTGATAGATTTTGGTAGTGACGGCGTCAGCAAACGCATTTGCCAAGAGAAAGAAACATTTGCAGAAATTCACATGTTTTTCTTGTTGATTTTGGATTTACTTACATGTTGGCTTTCTTTTTGTTTCAACAACAAGCACAGAGCACACGAACTAAATGTTTCTTTCAACAGCACGGACACAAATGACAAAGGTATTTCGTCTACTATTATGGATTACTTGCTTTAGGTCGTGATCCTGTCACAACTTAAATATATATCGATTCGAGTTTTTGTTTCATTGCGACCGTGCGACCAAGTACCACTGACAAATAGCACTACAGTGTTGGCAATTTGGCTATTTTTTTTTTGACAGCTCAGGCGTTTCACAAACACAGATTGCGGCAAATATTGTGTTGTAGCGACAAGCGGGAATTATATCTATACTGAAATAATAAGTGGCATCATTTTTATAAATGTTTTCGTAACAATCGTTATAGCAGTAATCATCGGTATGCATACTTTTCCATCACTAGCAATCAAGCTGCTAACAAACACAGAGAAATGCGATTGTTTTCATCTATTGATATCAATATTATATCATTTGTCTGATAGTATTTATTAAATAACATACGTAATACATTTAAACTTATTTTCAGCATATCTTAATTATTATTTAGCTACTTCTGGCTTTCTGGCTTGTTGCTGATTTGAAGAGTTAGCAACACTGGCGTTTATAATTACTAAACAGTGAACAGCATTTGGCTATCGATAAGAAACGGCTCATCGATATTCTTTAACATTCTATCGCGCCGGCTTATAGCGAAATTGAGTGCGCTGGGAAGGTAAAGTGTTCGATTCTTTAGCGTTTATTTAATTATATTTTATGAATAAACGCTCAAATGTTACCCCTGGGAGATGACAAAAAGGATCGCTATGCCAAGCTGTCATTTCTTGGCGAGGGTCAGGTAAGCAATCATTCAATATTTAATCGCACATGCTGAGAGTTTTCTGTAAATTTGCTGTAGTTTGCCATTGTGTACAAGGCGCGCGACATCGTGACCAGCCAAATTGTCGCTGTTAAGAAGATCAAGAAGGGCAGCCGGGATGAGGCGCGCGATGGCATCAATCGCACAGCATTGCGAGAAATCAAGATACTGCAAGAGCTGCAGCACGAGAACATCATTGGTCTCGTCGATGTCTTTGGGCAGCTCTCGAATGTGTCGTTGGTGTTTGATTTCATGGACACGGATCTGGAGGTGATCATCAAGGACAACAAGATCATACTCACCCAGGCGAACATCAAGGCATACGCCATCATGACCTTGCGCGGCCTGGAGTATCTCCACGTCAATTGGATCCTGCATCGCGATCTCAAGCCCAACAATTTGCTGGTGAACAGCGATGGCATCTTGAAGATTGGCGATTTCGGTTTGGCGAAAAGTTTCGGCTCACCCAATCGCATTTACACGCATCACGTGGTCACGCGTTGGTATCGCTCGCCGGAGCTGCTCTTCGGCGCCCGTCAGTATGGCACCGGCGTGGACATGTGGGCCGTGGGCTGCATTCTGGCTGAACTGATGTTGCGTGTTCCGTTTCTGCCCGGCGACTCGGATCTGGATCAGTTGACGCGCATCTTCAGCGTGCTGGGCACACCGACTGAGGCCGAATGGCCCTATCTAAGCAAACTCCATGACTTTCTGCAGTTCCGTCATTTCCCGGGCACGCCACTACCGAATATCTTTACGGCCGCTGGCAACGATATGATCACGCTGATGCGTCGACTCTTTGCCATGAATCCTCTCAGGCGTTGCTCATGCCGCGAAGCGCTTAGCATGCCCTATTTTCGCAATAAGCCAGCGCCCACTGTCGGGCCCAAACTACCTATGCCTTTGGCCATATTGGCCGCCAAGGAGGGCGCCAACGCCGCCGACAAGCCCGTACTTAAGCGTAAAATGGTCGAGACTACGGTTCGCGGCAACTTCCTGCCCCAGAAGAAGAAGTTGATGTTCTAGGCGGGCGCCGATTGCATTCAGTTCTTATTTAACTAGATGTTTAAGGCGATAGTTATACAATACATTATATATTTTTCAAAATACCAAATTGTTTTTATTGAGTGTGAAATGTATTACCCCTTCCCTTCCCCTCTCTTCTCCTTAAGAATTAAGTTAATTTTAAGCTAAGTATTTGCCAGCGACACCCTATAAAAAATGTTCATATTTTTACTTTTAATTTGAAACTAATTTAAATTCGATTTAAAGAAGTAATTTCCATTTCCATACCTTTTGTTATGCCTGCTTCTACCTGTCCTAGCCTGCCTTGTTCTACTTATACTTCTGTTTCATTAAGTTACAGTAATGTATTTCCCTTTTACTTCCACATCTCGCTCTCCTTTTGCTTGTGCTTCTACTTCGAGTTCTTCCTTTCTACCTTATCTCTTCTACTTCTGCTTCTACCTATTACATTCTGTTTTACCTAATTACCTGGTTTACTTATACTTATACTTTATATGTCTACTTATACTTATACTTATACTTATACTTATACTTATACTTATACTTATACTTATACTTATACTTATACTTATACTTATACTTATACTTATACTTATACTTATACTTATACTTATACTTATACTTATACTTATACTTATACTTATACTTATACTTATACTTATACTTATACTTATACTAATACTAATACTTATACTTATACTTATACTTATACTTATACATATACTTATACTTATACTTATACTTATACTTATACTTATACTTATACTTATACTTATACTTATACTTATACTTATACTTATACTTATACTTATACTTATACTTATACTTCTTATACTCTACCTTATACTATCATTTCTACTTTAATATCTCTTATACATCTTCACTTATACTTTCACTTTGGTACCTTTTCTCCAACTCCTCTGCCTCATCCCTTACTTATATTACGACTTATACTCTTGTACGTTCCCTTCACGGTAAGTCGCATAATTGACTCTTATGCCACTCCATCTATTATGTGTTTTCAATTTGTTTTGAAAGGAGGAGCCGGACGACATATTATCCAGGCTGGCCTTGGATTTGCTGTGGCTGTGGGCTGGGAGGGGGCCTAAACTCAGCAGTCACTGATCAAAATTCACAGCGAGCATTTCGGCAAAAGTTTTTGGTAAGTATCGATTGATACCAAATTGGCAGCAGGAGCAGCAGCCGCAGCTTCCCAGGAACTGTGCAGAGGAGCAGCAGGACCATGCCGCTGGGTAAGAAGTTGGCCATTGGCTCGGAGGAGGCGCGCCGCCAACGCGCCGAGCTGCGCACTACCTATGGCAATAAGCTATCCAATATGAATTTGGGTCGATTGCGCAGTCGCTCCCACGCCTCCGGGCCCGAATCGAATCCTTTGCAGAATACGGTTCATCCAACCTCATCCGCACCGCCGCCAACCGCTTCATTGAGACGCATTGCGTCCAGCTTTGCGCACGTCAGCGATGTCAATTGCGGCAGTTGTGCCGCCCTGCCGCACGAGGATTCGGAAGACGATGCCCGCGAGGAGCTGGCCGAAGTGCTCATCCGCAGCGAACCATTCAAAATGCCGCCGGGCACACCGACCGTTGGTGGCCTAGTGGCACCCGCTGGAGGCGAAACGGGATCAAATATAATGGCGGCAGCAGCTGCCGGAGCTGCTGCGGCGAACTCTGCTCGCGCTAGCCGCGTGCCAGTGGAAGAGCGACGCAATCACTATCTATGCGCCGACGTGATGCAGTCACGGGCCAGCGAACGGTGGAGTCAAATCGCTGGAACTGTGTCCACGCTGTTCCGCGTGCGTCGCATCTCGACGGCGAATCCCTTATCCGAGCTGCGACGCTTGAGGGAGCAACGCGATCTACTGGAGGCGTTCACGCGCCCATTCCTCTACGAGGATGGCATACAGCGCAAATGAAACTGCCAATCCTGGCCTCAAGCAACTAACCAAAAGCAACAATAACAACAACAGCCCGGAATATGAGTAGATTATTATAATAGAGTCCACATAGAAAAAATAAATAACACCCTGGATTCACATTCACATTCATCGGTTTAATATATGGTACATATATCCAGATATATCTATATATATATGCCACATTCAAATCGTCTTCGTCTTCGTCTGGCAATGGGGCAGCAGCACAGCTAATTGGTATACCTCGCTCTCGCTCTCGCTCTCTGTCGTGTCGGCATGTTGGCTGTCTCTTTCTAGAAGCAGCGACACCTATCGCGCGGGCATTCCGATTTGTAGTTCAGGCATTCGTCCATGCAGTAGGTGTCGGCGCCCTCGCGTCCCTCCAGTTCGCCAATGGCCACGCATTCTTGACTGCAACGATAGAGAAAGATTGTGATATAGAGACAGAGAGGGAGGGTAAGAGAGAGAGAGAGAGAGAGATACTTACGGACAGTGACAAGCAGTCTCCGGGCAATTGGGCGGATAGCGCAAGCAATTGATCTCACACCAGTTATCGATACCGGGCAGCAGGCGGAAGGCCGGAGCGCCAACGCACTTTTGATCGCTGCAACGTTTACGAATGTGAAGTGCAAAAGGGAACGTAGAAAAAAGGGTTGACAATAATTAATAAATGGAAGCTGAAAGTAATGCGAAAATTAGCTGAAACACAGACGGAGCAGAATTGTCAGCTGAAACGAATTGAAATTATGATGCGGTTCGGTTCGGCTCGGTTCAATCCGAATATTATTTTTCTCTTAAGCTTAAAACTATATGCTCCGATAATGATCTGGTGTAATGATCTTTCTTAATAAATTTTCTGGGTTTTTTAAATAGTTTGAAAAGGTTTCAATTGGGGTTTGACATAATAATATAAAAATATATATATAAATAAATAATGAAAAAAATGTTTAATTATATGTATATATAAAAAAAAAAAACACAAATAATAAATAAAAATAAAAATTCAGTATCGGTATAAATAATACATTAAAATATGTATGCATAAAATAATAAATAAATTATATACAGACTTAAAAAATAAATACAATATATTAAAATAAAATTAGAAAAAAAAACTAATATAACAAAATTATAATTGTATATAACAAAAATTTAATAATTAATAATATATAATAAATAAATTTTATAAAAATAAAATGATAGTATTGGTATAAATAATATATGAAAATATGTAAACATAATAAAAAACAATTATATAAGAAATAAAAAATTAATATAATATTATATATATACAAATGATATATGAAAATAAGTATATATAAAATAATGAATAATTGATATGAAAATAAATATAATATATATATATACAAATTACATATGAATATATATATATATATATAATGTATATAAAATAACAAATAACTTATATAAAATAAAATATAAATACGTTCAGCTTAATATTAAAATAAATTGTTTGTTAAATGGAGCTTAAACCGCTTAAAATCATGATTCGAATTAACGTTCTGCCTGCTATAGCACAAAAGTACATATCAAAGTTCTGAGCTATTTTTCTACAAGCAAGCCGATTTGAGAATCATATTCATGAAGCAGTATTCAAAATTGTGTCGTGTTCTATTTAATCGTTTGAGCGAAGCCTTCCAAAGAGACGTTGGTTGTATTGCCTGCCATGCCTGGAGTAAGTTACTTGAACTATTTTAAGCGGAAGGAAACGCCATGTTACAATTTGAACGAGCTGCGGCCGAAGACCAAGCAGAGTCCATTGCAGTCACCGTTTGTGCCGGGACCCGCTAGCAGCGTCTATCCATTTGGCCGCACTCATCCCAACTACTGTCATATATCCGAGCTCAGTGAGCTCAGTCTGGTGGATCGCACAGTAAAGAAGCCTGGCACATCTTGGGATGATGATGCCAAAACTATAGACAGACGGAACGAGCTTCTGCAGCGAGAAGCTCTACGCTTCCCTCAGCCCACCTGGCTCACGGCCAAGAGTCGTCGAAGGGCCTCGGTACGTGGGTCCAGATCAAATAATTCATTTTCATAATATGTATAGTGAAAGAAACTCTAAAGTGAAAACATAAAATTTCCTTCATGGAACAAAACTGAAAAAGTTTCCAACGACTTTGCTATTCTAGAGATACTTCCAATACTGAATGAGTTCGCACTTCATGTTAAAGTACATGTTAAATTTGACTATAACACTGAAGGCAAGCAACAAACATATAGCTTCGTTATGCCATTAATATAGTTTAGTTTAACTATATAAAGAAATAATACAAAGTTAAGCTAACATCACAATTAGCTGCATGTTAAATTTGGCCTGAAGATCAAAATATATATAATAATTTGCCATGAGGTCGCTCTCTATATAAATAAGTGACAGTCAACTTAAACTTAATGTTAATGTAGATGTTATATTTGACAGGGCAAACAACATATGTAGTTATCAATACGATTAAGTGCCTGTTAAATTTGACATAAAGATGTAAGCAGGTGACTTAGGTTTGATTCTAAATAATGTAGACATCAAATTTTACCAAAACGACTGCCGACTTGAGCAAGATGATAAGACAAAAGCTCGGATCTGGGATAGAGCTACTACAAACAGCAACTCTCCATATGTATATACAGACTCATACCATAGGAAGCAAGCATACAAGCAAGTGCTTATCAAAATTTGACAGACACCTAGCTTAACATATTATATACGTAAAGCATTTTTTTTTTGACATATTCGAATTTTCAACTGTACAACTCGCAACATTTGCCTTTACTTTCACAGTGTGTATACATTCATTTCGATATGGATATCAATTGAGCTCCGGACTAAACAATATTTTTCATCGATCAGTAACACGTTTTTCTTTTGGACAGAGTCGATTTTCCTATATACACATAAACACACGTAACCACAGACATAGGCACACACACACAAGGAAAACCAACTAAGACGAAAAGTTTCGCAAAATTTTGTCCTTTAAATCACCAAGTAAAGCGGAAAAGCAAACGCGAAAATCGGAGAGACGATTGAAGTGAATTACACAATCGTGAAAGACTTAAATAAAGCATGAAGATGAATCGATCACGCTTCATGCGAAGCGAGCGTGAAAATGACGGGCTGCCCCAGGTGCTACAAATGGCTGGTCCCCAACCCGTCATGGGGAATACGTTGGGTAACGCAATGCGGAAGACCACATACACTCGAACAGAGCTCATGCAGCGTCCTCTAAATGGTAAGTTGGCCAGCCAAACAGCGGAATGGTTGATGTGAACTTAGGGGTATCCTGTTTATGTATGAGTACTAAAAGGTGGCTATTGGAAGTCCTTAGTATATTATTGATAAGAATCTGCTTGGGTTTATAATAAAAGCGAGCTATATGCAATTTAGGAAATGTATTTCTACATTATGCTCTATATCAGTGTCCTTTGGTCCTTCGGTCAATGCGTGTCCTTAGCTTTAAGTTTTCTAGTAATGACTTAAGCAACTGGACTGCCTATTGTGGGAATTTTGGGAAAAGCATGGTAGAGCCTATAAAGTATATAAGAATGGCTGAATTGATTAAACTATGATTATCCTTGCTTATTTGTCTATCTTTGCTTTGTCCGTCCTTGTCTATATGTGTCCTAGCCTATCTCTCTGTCCTAACTTATCTGTCTGTCCTACTTTATTAGTCTGTCCTATCCTATCTGTCCTTGCCTATACATAATACATTAATCCTAGACTAGTCCGTTTTTCTCTATTTGTACATCCTAGATTATCTGTCCGTCCTAGTTTATCTGTCCGTCTGACTTTCTATGCCTTCGTCATTGGGTAAACCACAAGCGCTAGATAAAACAGTAGAGCTGCCTCTTTGCGAAAGCAGTTTCAGGTTATCCCATGTTTTATCAATCGATAAGTTGTCCTATTAACTAATAGACAATTTGAATTAAAGGGAAATTTCCTAAGGAATCCTACACTTATTCCACTTCGGGTCTCTTTTTAGTTGTTTACACCTGACTTCAGCTCCACCTTTACTCATACAGTATACTTCACTAACTAATGCGTCACCTGCTCTACTCCTTATCCCTGTCCCACCGTCAGCTACCACTGGCACTCGTTTCAAACGTTTGGCAAACCTAAGTGCTCCGAATCGTCCTATGAGCAATGTGACAAGTGTTAGTGTCGAGCCGAACGTTAATCGACGTGTGGCGGGCGGACGTGGACAGTTTCTGCCGCGCGTTGCCAAGCTCAGCAACAACAACAACAGCGCCAATATCTCCAGCAATTTGTCGAGCATCAACACCGCCACCACCATCGCCAGCATCAACAGCAGCAACATGATGAGCAGCAGCAACAGAGTTTTACTCGGTCGCAGCAAGTCACCAGTGAAGAAGAAGCTGAGGGCTGGCAACGTGGAGACGATCGCCGAGAAGGTAGCGATGCAGGTAAAGCAGCAGCTGCCACAACCGCAGTCACCCAGGTCACAGCAGCAACAGTTGTCGCCAAGGCAGCAACACCTGCTGCAGCAGCAGCACCAGTTGTCGCCAAGACAGCAACACCTGCTGCAGCAGCAGCACCAGCAGCAGCATCAGCAACATCAGCAACATCAGCAACATCAGCTACACCAGCAACATCAGCAACATCAGCAACACCAGCAGCGGCCGCAGCAGCAGCTGCTGCAACCGAAGTCGCCACGGCCACAGCAGCTGGTGATGAACAACAGTTGCAGCAGCAGCCGCAGCAGCAGCAGCTCTAGCAGCGACGTCAGCAACAGCAGCAATGAGCTGCAGAAGATGAAGCTGGCGAAGACGTTGCAGCTGCCGGACGAGCAGAACCAGAGCTTCGTCTATCTGTGCAAGCCGGTGAAGAAGGTGAGGGAGCTGCTGATGGTACGTCCGTTGCGCAACAGCGGCGACAATGTGGGCAAGGTTGGTGCCCAGCTGCAGCTGGCCGATTATGTGAGCGACGAAATGGTGGAGTTGGATAGCGATCCTATTAGCTATGGGAGCAGTGCCCGGTGCCAGGAGCTGGAGCGCGAGCTGGAGCTGGATGTGGATCGGGACCGCGAGCAGGAGCAGGAATTGCAGACCCATTTGCTCGACGGGCGCCAGCGGCAGCAGCAGCTGCTCCTCCTTGCCGAGCAGGCACTAAAAACAGACCTCGCCGACCACCAGGACAAATCCATGCAGCCGACCAACGAGGATCAGCCGCAGCAGCAGAAAATCGATTTGGAAACGGTTTGGCAGAACATACCGACGCTGCAGCACGAGATCAAGCTGCTGCAGCAGCTGGGCGAGAAGCTGGAGGCGACGCTGCGCGTCAACAATACGAGCGGTAGGGGCAGCGGCCTGAGCTCCAAGCTGGTCGACAGTGACTCGAACAGCAACTTCTATACGCCACGCTCCAACTTGACCCTGGCCGGCTTGGAGGGGCTGCCAATTGTCCTGCTGGGTTGGCGTCGGGTCGAGCATCTGGTGATGGGCTGGCAGCGCGCCAGGATTGACTACCACGCGCGCAGCTTTGGCTGTGCCCGGGAGTATCGCATCGAGACAAAGACCCTGACGGAGCTGAAGACCGCTGACGAGCTACAGTGTTTCTACATGCCTTTGGCCGAGGGCGGCGGCCTGCAGCGCACTTCGTTTCGCATGCTGCGCGAGAACCCGAATGTGCTGCTCCAGCAGCTGCGACCGCTGAGCCCGGCGCGCCCCTTCAATCTGCTCGAACAAGACGCCATGTTCTTCAACAGCATACTCGGCTATGGGGAACTGCAGATGGCTAGCTCTGGGCATATGCCGGCTCCAGTCATGGACCCACTGATAACGCCCAGGGAGGCGGGCGGCGGTGCCTGCAAACAGCCATTTCGGGTGGGCGGCCAGCTGTTAAACTTTGAGCCCTACAATCGTCTCTCGGTGCGTTCGAAGGACGTGACCTGGTCGAATGTGGATGCGAAGCGTCTGCTTCTGCCCACTGGCGAGGCGGCGGCTGCTATTGATGCTGCAATCACATCCTCGGCCGAGGATCAACCACTGGTGACCAGTGTGAGCTTGGCGAAAACGTCGCCATTGAAGCCACTCAAACGTTCACATCATCGCCAGGTGACGCCACTGAAGATGCCTGGCCATGAGCTGGAGCCACGCATCCAAACGCAGCTCCTCAAGACCGTCCTCGTCGGCATCGTTCAGGTGGCCGTCTTCTTGGTACTCATCATGGCCTTTACCTATCCGGACATACGCTGCTGAATCGCAGCCAGGCGCAGCCAGTTCTGGCGATGGGCCACGACGGCCCATCGGAGTCCGGACGGCTACAATTCGTTTTAACCAATCTAATTTTTATTTCATTGTTCTTCTGACTTTGTTGCCAACGACAGTGAACGCAGGGGAGCATTCATGGGGACCTTGAAGCGTGCAGGGTAACGGGTCCCCGAACGAAGCAGGGAACAGGGCAATCGGTTTTAACGGATTTTGATTTTGATTTTGGGGTCGCTTTTCAGCTACCCCCACCTCCACGACATGCGCGCGATATATATATTCAGCTTGTATATGTATATCTATATTTATTATCTGGTTTTCTCAATTTGCTTTCCATATGTTATGTGCCTTCATTTTACTGCCAAAATGCCGCTCAGGGCTATTAGTAAAGGGTTAGGATCAAGGCTCGAATGTTAATAAAATTTAATGTGTATATTGATAAGAAAATTTCGCCTTTCAATTTTAAAACGATTCGACGAATATAGCAACAATCAGGAAAAAGTAAAAAAGAGGTAAGTCAATAAAGGAATTAAAAATTGTTAATCGCAGGATATTTGCTCCAAATTATAGGAGATTTTAACTGGCCATAGGTCTCTTTCCTTTCAAATTGTAGCTGCTTTGCTCTTAACCGGTTCAATTTTGGATAAATAAGCTAATAGCCCGTGGGTATATTTGTATGCTTTCATAACTGATCATTTTCGGTTAAACGGTTAACCGTTAAAATTTAGTATAGATAATATATAATAAAACAGTTTAAATAGATTAATTTACTTTTAATTCTTAAACTCGAAACCGGTTAACCGGTTTCGCTTAGACAAATAAAAACAATTATATAAAACGAGTTATATAAATTTGAGATATTTAAGTTTATTTCAAGCATTTTATTTATATACAGCTAAAATATATAGTAATATATATATATATATATGTATGTATATATATGTTTGTGTGTGCGTGTTGTGTGTGTGTGTGTGTGCTTGAGTGCTTGTGTTGTGGCACCAAAACCGTTTTTTTTCATCTTAGCTCTATAATTTACAGTTGACCTTTACCCGTTTCGTGTAGACCTTGTGCAGCGCTGCTTTAGCTAGAAAAACTTTGTGTGTCGGGTAAGCAGGATTTTAGCGGTATTTTTTGTTTGTTTGTTTTTTTTTAGCGGGTAAGCGGTTAAGCGGTTGGTGGTTTGCGTTTGCGCGCATGCCGCGTGGCATTGCTAAATGGAAATGCAAAGCAAAAGTTAGAAATGCGTTTATATCCAATTGGGAATTGTTTACAAATTTGAAACGGAAACGGTTATGATAGAGATAGCATATGCCTTGAGGAGTCGGCGAAGGAGGCAGAAATAAAGTAAATAAAAAATGATAGAAAACAGGGAGCGGATAGAAAATAAAATAAATGCGAATCGGTAAATTCAGTAATAGAAGAGAAATAGTAAAGCCAAGAATATGCCATAAAAAATAGATATGAGGTAAACGCTTACATAGCTAAGAGAAAGTGATACAAATCGTTTGGGATCTGATACTCATTGGGTATATCAGCATCCATTTATCATCGTTTTTGATTCGGTTAGTTATTAAATTTGTATCTTTTACGAACCGGTTTGAGTCGATTTGTTATCCATTATTAATCGGTTAGAAGTTGGTTAGTAAAACATTGACAATCGGTTCGAAATCGATGTTCGGTAGAAGTCGCATCAATTATATGGCGGTAATTGATATATAGTGAACCGATTGTTAATCGGTTATACACAAATAGGCTTTCGACCGGTTATGATTCCGGTTGATTATACAGGTATATTGTAAACCGGTTATGAATCGGTTAAATGACAATATGTTGTCAATCGGTCAATGTTTTCTACCGGTAATGAATCGGTTACTTACCGCACAATCAATGGGAACACGTTGTTATCGTCGGGTGCCCTATAGTCACGATAGTACAGCAAGTAGGGCGATCTGTTGTTGACAAATATGGGCGGTACACCGCCGCCGGTATTCGAGATGATGGCGATGTCCGCACAGTTACGGAATGTTTCTGCATAGAAATGCCATAGAGACGAGCCGCCGATTGGCAAATGGAAGCAAAGAACTTACCCGCCTTGCCACAACCGACCGCCTCGGTGCCATTGGAGCAGGTGCCCCACATGTTGGCCGTGTAGTAGGTCCACTGGAGGACGCATTGGGTGCACGTAACATAGGCCGGCAGCCGGACGCGATACCGGAAGATGTCCTTCTTCTTGGTGTCGCGCGGTATAAGGAATCGATGCTCCCGACTGCCCGAAATGAACAGCGGATAGCGGTCGAAGCACTCTTGAGTGGCCTCCTGCCGCGGATTGTTGTTCGGGCACAGATACATCTCGAAGCGACCATAGTGATTCGCCGTCAGCTCCACCTCCACGTCGATCTCTTGGCCAGCCGTATAGTAACGGGAGATAATGCCCTTGGCATACTCGCCGCCCGCCTCGTGCGGCCGCGGCGACTTCACATGGTACGCATCGCCGCAGACGCCGCAGCGTCCGCTGTTCTGCTCCCATTGCACGGCATAGCCGCCGCAGAAGAGCTCGTTGTCATTGTAGTTAACCGGATTGGGATAGCCGAAGCGCCACATTGCATTCCGTGCCGGTGGATCCATTAACCTTCCATGTCCCAGCACCGAGGGCAACAGCGTTACCTGTCAATGTTTTGCATTTACTTCTGTCTCTCTCGCCCTCTCTCTCTCTCAATCTTGCTCTGTCTCTTTTGCAGTCCAGGACTATTTGACATACTCACCAGTCCAACTAGAATTGTGTACATCTTCGTGCTGGGTCCAGTCGAGCTGAGGCGCATCTGCAAAGCAACAACACGGGAGACAGTTAACAGACGGCGCATAAATTCGGATCCATTCCCTGACACAAACGGGTTTCCCGCACAGTGGGCAATATCGATACCCTCAAAATATATTTATATATATATATATATATATATATATATATATATGTATATCTATATCTATATCTATATCTATATCTATATCTATATCTATATCTATATCTATATCTATATCTATATCTATATCTATATCTATATCTATAGACCCATCAATTAAATTTTATTTTTGACAATTTCGCCCCACTGTGCCAAGCTGAACAAGGACATCCACCTGATCTGCCTCTTTTCATAGTCTGTTTATTTCACTTATATTTTTTTTGCAGCTCTTGGTTTATCTGTTTGAGCTTGCTTTGCGCGCGTAAAAACTGTCAATGGTCGCGATCTGTTTATAATTTTATTTTAATTTTGTTTTCTTGTTGTTGCTGCGAACATTTTTATGGCCTCATCTAGTTTACGCACAACTAGACACGCCCAGGCCGAAGGCGTGCAGGGCTTTGGGCTTGGGCCTGGACTTGAGCCAGAACAAGTTTTCAGCTTTGATGGGCGCACAGCATGGATGCTGACACCTGAGATCAACGTCTGGACCGGCCCCCTTTGACGGCTCTCTATAAATATATATCTATATGTGTGCGAGTCTCATTTATTTATGTAAAGCGAAATATGCATATTGATTAACATGTTGGGCATTGACTCCGCCAGCGGAAGCAACAACAGCTAAACAGCTAACACGTATAATCGCCATCCAAAATTGTGTTTTCATAATGAGACATTTGCATAAATAACCCAATCACAATTCCCCAACACAGTTCACAGATGTCAAGTGATGGGGGAGAAGGACTTAAGCAAATATTAAATATATTATTCAAAGATAAACAAGGCTCAAAGCATAGATAGATCATAACTTAGGATCTATATGGTTTACCCAATGCAAATTGCGATGGGATGCGTAGAGCTTTATGCCTAAAAGGCATGCATGACGAAAGAAATTTACATTCATATATATATATATATATATATATATATATATATATATATGATTTCGTTAATATATTTATGGATATATTCAAGCTTATCTTAGGATCTTTCCTATTTCAGCTGCTGGATTTTGGAATCTGTAGATATTTTTAAATAAGCTATACAAATTATAAATTCAATAAAAGGTTCAAATATTTACTGCTAGTCTTTATATTATATCTAATACCCTAAGAGTTACTTGTCTTCGATGCAATGGATTAGCTTTAGAGCAATAAATATAAACAAAAAAAAATTTAAGAGAAATATATCAATTATTTTAGAAATGACTATAGAATTTATATAGAACTCAGGATCTTTGTAAATAAATCTGCTGAAATTTTGTATACAGTGTCTTCTATAAAAAAGGTAAGTGAAGTGAGTTTAATGCTTAAAGACAAGGAACTATTTCCGATACAGATATAGTTAGACATGTGCCAAGACAAAAGCTGAAATTTGAGCTGTCTCAGGATTTGTTCAGGCAAACACAAGCTTAAATTTGGTATGCAAATTTACTTTTAGAGTACCTGTCAGTTAAATCTACCTGCAAGCAAAACACACACAGTTTTCTACCTTTATATCAAATACAATGGCCATGCCACATACTGCGAACGAACTTGCAAGTCCACTTGAACTAAAGGGGGATTCCGTCAAAGGAACCTGTGAGGCAGTCAGCAGCTGATTTTTGTGCTTGCTTTAACTTTGGGGATGCAATTAGGCTTGAACACTTGAATTTTAATTGGTGACGATGGAGCGTGTGCAACAGAAATCAATAAACAGCCAGACGAACTGGCTCTCTCCCTCTCTCTCTCCATCTCCATCTCCATCCTGTTTAATTGGGTGTGTTGCATGCTGCACTGCAGCAGCCGCAAACAATGGGGCAGCTCCGTGCGGCAGTCGACAGGCAAATTGAAAGCGCAACCAAGTAAGCGATTAAGTGCCCCAAATTTGACGCCCTAAAAGGTGAAGTTAAAAACCAGAAAAAGGCGAGTGGAGCGCAATCGACTGCATAATACGCGCTCAACCGCAGACGAAGCTTAAGAATTAAAGGAGATGGAGATATAGATATGGCATTTGTCGATATGAATCATATATGAATAATATATTATATATATATATATATATATATATATATATATATATATATATACATATATGAAAAATTTATGTCTCTTCTACGAAGAGAAAAAGCTGAGTAGTCAGCAAAGAAAAGTTTTTGGTCTCTAAATTTGAATTGAATATAATTTTAAAAAATATTTTTTTAAAGAATATTTATTTTTTGGGCTCATCTATTACAGGTAAGGTAGGGCATATAGTTTTTCAACTGTTCTATCTTCTGCTCATTGATATCAAGTATAAGCCTTGGTATATACTAACACTAACGTAGTTTAACTTTTACAGGGTATTCCTCAGTCGCATTGGTGTGCTGCTTCTGGGTTGACCCCCACAGCGACAGCGTTTAAAATAATTGTGCAGCAAATTAAAATTCACGAAATATTTTTTTTTTATTTCGGCGTCGAATGCCGAAAAAATTGAAAATCAATTCAGAAATTAAGTTGTAATTTAAGCAAATTGCCAAAGGAGCTGCTGCTGCGGCTGCTGCTGCTGCTGCTGCTGCTGTTGTTGTTGTTGTTTAATTGTTGTTTTTCTTTTTGGCATGCGAAATTTATTTTATTTTTTTTTCTGTTCACTTTTGCGGTGCTCTGCTTTTTGCTTTGGGTGTTGTGTAATTGACAGGTCCCGATTTTACATGTTAACCCAAAAAGAGGCGAGCAAAAATATATATATAAATTCACATTTTTTGAGACTTGCGCAATCGGTAAAAAAGTGACAACAACAGAAGAGGTGTATCTCTTTAGGCATAGTTGGTATAAAATATATTTAAAGAATTTAAAATATTTAAATTATATTTTAAGGCCGTCTGAAGTGCGCAGCGTCAGATATGGGCTTACCAAATAAGAGCAATAGTAAAAGAAATTGCAATCAAGCTACAATAACTTATAGATATTATATTCATTCTGATTTTATATTAAAACTATACTCATGCCATTTTATGTGAAGTATTAATTATTTAAAAATAAGGTTAAATTGTATATAAGCCGATTCAATATGTGTAGTAATGGCTTGCCAAAGGGCGCCAACAAGCTGTGTAGAACTCCTAATAGAAATTGAAAAAAAAAGACAAATGGACAAATAGATACCCTATGCATATATGGTCTTCCTAATAATTTATTGCCAAAAAAAAAAAAAAACTATCATGAAAGCCATAAAATATCATATACATAATTATTTTTGGCATTACGCATGATAAAAGCTTTTGGCCAAGTCACGATTTTTATTTATTTTTGACAATTTGTTCACAATTTTTTTTGGGGAAACAAATTTATTTATTTAAAAATTTTGTTTTCGAGGTCGAAATAGAATTACAAATTGAAATTCGGAATCAGATTTAATCAGCGGGTGGATTTGGTCTTCTGGCATTTGCTTTGTTCGCATTTTTATCAAAATTTCTTCGTGCAAATTAATTAAGGTGCTCCACTAATTGGGCTCGGTTACGTTTTGAAGTGGGATTCGTTCTGGATAGGTCAACATCAAACTTTAGGAAAAGAGAAAGACGCCCGCGCTCCACTCTTGAATTGGGACAAATCAACAACTGGAACAAAGACAACAACAAACAGCGAACAGCAAACGAAACGAGATAAACAACGAAAAAAAAAAATAGAAAAATTTGCATACTATATTTATATATATATATATTTGGATATATATGTAGTCAGCCCTATTAATGCGACTAATGGACTTGATGAGCTCATTAATAAATCGATAGTAAATAATTCAGATGCGAATGTAAATGTCTATCAAAAGAGATTTGATTTAACACGTTCATTCAACTGCGAAAGCCAGAAAGTCTAATTTATTGCGAATATCTATAGTTGTCGATATGTACATATATATAAATATATATATATACATATATATACATATATAGTAGTATATCCAGCTATGATTTGAGCTTAATTTATGGTTCATTTGGAGTTTGATGGCTCATCAATCGTTGATTATAAATTGTCAAAATATGAAACGCATATCTTGTTGAGAAGCTATATAGTTATCGATAAATATGTAGCGTATTGGTATATAGTCGATTGTTAATTGATATTTTTAATACTAAATAATATCGATTTCTGATTTAGCGATATTATTTATTTATGCAAATTAAAAATATGCAAAACTGCCTATGATAATAATCGACAAATATCGAATATTATATAGTTATGGTAATTTGCTTATTTACATCGATACAACACTCTATTTGAATACACATTGTCAACCATCGATAACTATCGATAATTAAATATTTGAATTTGTTTGATTAGTGTGATGAATAGTATTAGTAAGATACATGAATATATATAGGTATGAAGAGAAGATAGTTATCTGGATATAGGAGTTTTCTATTCCATTGAAATCAATTTCATAAGCTCTTCAATTGTTGAACCTTTAATGTTGCTGCCCAAGTGGAATCCGAAGTGTTTCTTGTCGCCTGCTTGGCCATTGACTGTGTGCATATATCTAGATATATATATATATATATATATATGTATATCTGCCATGCCAATCACGTAGCATTCAGTGGTTACACACACGAACTGCTCATGCTATGGTATACCCATCAAACATGCGTAAATTTTATAATGAAATCGAACGGTCAGACAAATGCCGCTGACATCGATTGTCAAATGGATCGATCGATCCAACGATCGATCGCTTGATCTAAAAACCTAACAATCCCTCAACTATATATGTATAAACATGCTGTTCAAGGCAAGAAAAATGTGTCAATGTGCCAATTGGAATATATTTGGACTTTACTTATTTTGTCTTTTTACTTTTTGGCAAACCGCAAATAAATAAAAGTTTTTTTTTTAACAATTGCCAATTAGAAAATTAGAATTTATATGTAAGTATATATCTTTGATTTATTTGACTTAGCTAAATGCTTTCAACTGCTGTCAAGCAGCAGAAGAGGCAGAGGCAGCTGTTAGCGTGGGAACAATATCAGCTTTAAATCAGAAACAAGTTGTTATTGTTGTTGACCACAATTGATGACCCTTGCTTAACTCTGGCAGGCGTCCTGTCCGCTTTTTGGTATTTAAAATCAAAATACATATATATATATATATATATATATATATATATGTAATTATATAAGCAATGAGCCGCCTTTTAAATGAGATGCAGCAAGATGATAACTGACACTGCGATTCCAACACTCGGATTACGTGGTCAAGGTCAAGCGAATGTGGCTAAGCGAGAGAAAGAGAAAGAGAGAGGGACATCGAGATCGAGATCCATCTAGGTGATCCAATTTACTGGGCTAGTCATGTACGTAATTCAGCATGCACTCTAACCAGATCAAGAGCTATTCGTAGACTGATCTATTGTTAAGCACATCAAAAGAGAACTTGATAATAGCTAGTAAAACTAAAAAATTTGACTACTGTTATACACATGTATAACAGAAGCTGTAGTTATAAATATGTTTCAAACTTGTACATTGAAATTGAGGAAGAATGGGAATAGAAGCTGCAAATATTGCCTGTAGTTCAACTCCATAAAACTGTTATACACATCATGTTTAGCACATGTAATACAAGTGTGTGTATAACAGAATATGATGGCAGTTCTTAAAAATTTATATTGCTTTTTAATATGAGACAAAGAGCTAGCTGGCAGTTCGGCTTATTGAGACTGTTATAACTGTGTATAACAGAATGGGCAGTAAAATATAGCTGTTTTTTTTTTTTTATTATTTATTAATCATTTCCAATGACTCTTAATTAGGCATGAAGGTTCCCTAAGCCAATTAGTCCAATTGGAACTTAACATTATTTCCATAATATTCTCTTCAAGTTGGGATAGTACTTGCAGGGCGATAAAGATAGAAAGTAAAATGTAAATTTCAAAATTTTCTTGCGCAATGTCGATGACTAAATAATTTCCCGAATAGGCCAACAGAAAATAAAGTGAAAAAAACCGAAATGTTTATAACTTTTGCTTTCTTTTCAAAAATGCTCAGCCGAAATCGGGCGCAATTGCATTGGGCAATGTGCCGCCCCGATATCCCTCTAGATACCCTGGAATATAACAATGGGTGCGACGTGATGTACATAAATTTCGTTTCTTGCTGTGGTTGTTGCCGTTTGTTTTCGTTTAGTCAATGCGATTATCGAGCATTCGAGCATTATTTTGACTGCTTACCAATTTGGCTTCTGGCTAAAACTGTTTGAGTCAGAGCCAACTTGAGGCGAAAAAAGAGAGAAAAAGAAAAACAATTTGTTTAATTACAAATAAGAGCTCATTGAAATGCACAAATCGCTGTGCGATTGGAGTAGCACATTAAATCCGATGCTCGACCCGGCCCAAAGAGTTGACAATACTATCACAGGCGGATACACTGTACAGCAATTGTAAAGTGAGCATATTGGCTTTTTGCGATTTATTGTAGTTTGGAGTCTTGGACTATCTAGAAATTGCGCACTGTTGGATTTTGGTTAAAAATTTTATTGCATACACTGTAGAGCAAAAGTAGGGAGAGTATATTGGCTTTTCGGCCATTTATTGGAGCTAGGCAACTTCATGAAGTAGATACTGAATCCTGTTTGATTTCACTTATTCTATACACAGGGATTGTAAAGCAAGTATATAGATTCTATAATTGAACTGCTTGCCACGCCCACATAAATACGCATATACTCTTTTCAACTCTGCACCAATTAAGTCAATAGAATTTTCTCTTAGGCGGACCAAGTTCTTGTTTTGCTTACAGAGTGTTGCATAGTCGAATATGCCCGATTGCCAGACTCTCAGATGTTTTCCAGTCGTAAACCCAAATAGAAGCGATAATGCTTATCGCTTGGCACCACGAATTGCGGTATTCTATGCACTGTACATTGCACACACACACACAGGCACACACACACACACACACACACATAAGAGTTGTGTTGGCTCTTTAGTATGCCAGTCGAGTGTTTTTCCAATTGTGTTGACTTTGAACGCTTTTGACAGCCGCACAGAAGGCAATCGAAGGTATTTTCGATGCTGCTCGAACGACAACGAAGAGAACCGAAATTATCGATGGGTTGGATATAAAATTGATAGAGGTTTGTTCTATATTATAGCATGCAAATGAAACCTTATTGTTAGAAATTGGGATCAAATATTGTCTACTGAAAACTTGACCTCACCTAACCTAACATAACTTTTGATTAAACTACCATTAATATTAAGTTATAAATATTTTATTTATTATATATTATTTACTATTTTGAAGCGCAGTGAATATAAGTTTTAAAAAAATTTAAAAATTACTTTAGTAATAAATTTAATAAATTTTATAAAAATAAATTAAAATAGTTTTTAACTTTTTCTTAAAATACATTTAAGTTAAAAAATTAAATTACAACCACAAATAAAATATGTTTGAAGCAAAGTAAAAAATAAGTAAAATTAATTTTTAATTTTATTGAAATTGAATTTCTTTGTCGCATTTTTGTCTTGTTTTCCAGTTAAGCGGAAATTTATGTTTATTGCAAGAAATGTCAAATAAAA
Source organism: Drosophila fulvimacula (assembly GCA_035045555.1). Taxonomy (NCBI): domain Eukaryota; kingdom Metazoa; phylum Arthropoda; class Insecta; order Diptera; family Drosophilidae; genus Drosophila; species Drosophila fulvimacula. The sequence goes on along the minus strand of JAWNOX010000110.1, from coordinate 1,213,708 downwards.
TCACATAAAAAACATAAATAAAAAATAAAATAAAAATGAAATAAATGCACAAGAAATAAACAAAAGCAAACCCAAAAATATTTTCTGCACTTTACATTTTATGCATTTTTTGTTTACATTATTTTCTTGATGTGAACAAAATTTAAAAATCAATTTTTTCAAGGTCTTCCAGGCACGCACGCACGTATTTGCCGTATTGTAAAAAAAATGATTTCAAAAATTTATTTTCGTTCACTTCTTCTTGTCAATAAAAAATAAAATATTCAAAAACCAAAATTTACCTTGGCAGCAGCAAATTTTCTTTTATACGATTTTTCACTGAACACTTTTAAAAATAATATTGAAAAAAAAAAACAACACTGGAAAACGCACGCACTTTAGTGGAATGTAAACACGGCAACTAGAAGTTGAGCTGGAACTGAAGCAACAGTTGAAGTAGGAAATTCGAAGTGGCTCAAATTGGATTTGCAATTGGAATTCGTATTGTTATTGGAATTGGAATTGAATTTGGAATTGGAATTCGAATTGGGGAGTGTGTGGCCGGCGCGTGCTTTGCGTTTGCGCAGCCGCAGCGTTCTGAGTTCGTTTGTCGATTTGCGCTCGAATTTCAACAGCTTCAACAGCAGCGACAACAACAATACCCAAAGGTAAACACGCTTCCGAGTCCCGTCTTATTTTTAATATCGACGCGTCGCTGCCATTGGCTCTGCCAATGTCTCTGCTGCACGCTACGCATGCGCAGTGCGTCGGCGTCGCCGTCGCTGTCGTTGTCTTCGTTGCCTGTGTCGCTCTCGCTATCGCTGTTGACGTCGACGTCAACATTTCGCTTACGCTGCCTTTCGCATTGGAGATGCGCACAACTGTGATTTTTATCGCTGTGCTAAGGGCGTTACAGCTGCAGCTACAGTCGCTGCCAGTTCTTAACGTACAGCTGAATATATTTAGTATGCTGATACGTTTCTTTAGCAATATTTCATGCTTTTGATTGAGTGCAGCTGTCGAGCTATTAAATACTTAATAAATTCTTAGCATGTATACTTCTAACTATGTTATTTTATGATCTTTTTATAGAATGGTTTATAGTTAAGAGTGACCAGGCAAGAGTGAAGCTGTTTCAAAAAGCTATATTTTAGCAATTGCTTTATCTTAAGCACATATTCAAGTGGTAAAATATTTTATGGGACTTGCCATTAGATTATAGATTATTTGACGCCAGTAGAATATTTTCCGTACAGCTGAGATTTCCTCATATATAGCTTAAAAATAAAACTGAAACCTATGTAAAATCTTTATTACTGGTTGCATTTAGTTTTCTCTTGCTCATATTTGGTCACCCTAAAATACAATTTTTATCATTAGAAAAATGTATATTTATATGGAAAATGATAAACTTTAATTTTAGGGTGACCAAACATGCAAGCAAGCAAGAGAAAATAAAAAAAAAAACAAATCATATAGATTCCAACTCCAAATTCCAAATTCTGCTAAAGTTATCCAATTCAAAAACTGTGAATTGGTAACCGTTACTAGTAAAGGTTAACAGCTAACTGCGCATCACTGCATAGCTGCTTATGCACAGGAAACTACGCACTGCTGCCGTCTTCCTCTCTCTCACGCCCGCTCTCACTCTCTCTCTCTCTCTGTCCCTCGCTGTCGCTGGTGCAATTGTTGTGTCCGCTTTGTGTGCTCTTCGCTTGGTACTTGCAATCGAGTTTTAGTTCTGCTCGCATAGGGACTAGACCAACATGGGCATTGGCACCAGGGGGGCAGATGGGGGTCATTGAGGCGCTGGCACGTCCATGTGTGTGGGTTGTGTGATGATTGCATTGAGTCAGTGTTTGGAATTGGGTTTCTGATCTGGTTACCGGGCCCTCGCTCTGGCCGGGCCCTGGGCGTCTGTCAGCGTAGCTAATTGTCAGACTGTCGACTGATTAATCACCCGGCAAGTGGAGGCCACTTACATGTTACGCATGCCAAAAGGGCCACAGATTCGCTGACAGCCTTGGCCAAGTATTTCCGCAAGCAACGATATATTAAGCCACAGCGAAAGAGAGCAAGCAAAGAGAAAGAGCAGAGTGAACGGGAGGGATATTGTGGCTTAGGGCAGTGGCGTCTGCAAGGGGCGCGCTTAAATGTTGCATGTGATCATTGGAGAGAGCCAGAAGAAGTGGGTAAAGATATATAAGTTAATGAAAGATAAGATTTATTTATATAAAAAGAAATAAAAATGTTTAAAAATTAATTAAATTAATAATTAATAAATTAAAATTTATAAATATTTTGTATTTTTTTTGTTTTTACTTTTAATTGTTAGAACAATTAAAAGAAAAATAGTTTGTATATGTACTAAAAAATAAAAAAAAAATAAAAAAAAAATAAAAAAAAATAAAAAAAAAATAAAAAAAAATAAAAAAAAATAAAAAAAAAATTAATTTTAAAATTTTTAAATTAAACAATAAAATTAAATTAAGAAAAATTAATTTTTATATTTTTTTATAGTTACCATAAAAATAGAAAATATTTGTAAATTTTCATAAAAAATATACAAAGTTATTACAATACAATTATAATTGAAATTTATATAATAAATATGTAAATTTCCAACATATTTGAAGCCCTTTGCTAACCCTATGCAACGCCACTGTCCGCTGTCTTATTTCAGTCGCATTTTGTCAAAGCAGATTTTGATTTATGTCGTCCACTTTGAGTGCTGAATATGAAATCAATAGATCGATTTTGGGGCCGCTTAGCAAATTGAAATCGTGACTTGGGGCTTTAGATAAGACGCCGACAAAATGTAAACGTAATTCTTGGTACACCGAGTCGTGCACACCACTAAGAGCCCAGCTGCTGCCGAGCAGCGGGTTCAACGAACTGTTTAGTTTATTCGCACAAAGCCGCATTCATTACAGTTCAAACTGCGCGCTCCAGCCGGTATCACAGTTTGCTAGTATAACAGTTCTATGAGCGGCATGGGCAGCACTGGGCGACAAATCAGCTGTTCGACGAGTGCGCAGGACATGCAACTGAGAGAAGCTGTTAATAGTTAACAGAGCTGAGAGATGGAGAAAGAGAGAGAGTAAAGAGAGAGAGACTTTCCGAGTGAGAATCTATCTCGCTCTCTTTCTCTTTCTCAATTGAGAGCCACATTTAATGCTCGACTTGATGACTAACGCCAGTGTCTCCGGCTCCGGCTACGGCTACAGCTGCGTTTGCGGCCATGCTTGCATGCCGTTATGCGGCATGACATGTCCACAACACAGCAACAACAACAAAGTCACTCAAAAAATGCGTAATTTAAGCGTCCAAAGCGGCAGCTGCCGGAGCAACATTTGCTCTGAAAAGCGAAAGTTGCAAAGGAGGCGATTGCCATGAGCTGAGGAATCGAACATGTAATTAGCGCCGCACTACACAGCCATACTTGACTTAACACACGCACACACACACACACACACACACACACATTCCTTGCTGGCGGCTGCATTGGCGCACTTCACCGCCAAGCACATTACGCATACGCCCCGTTGGCCCGCAAAGTGCCAAAAAAAAAAAGGAAAAAAAAACATAAAAGAGAAAAAAATGGCAAAGCGAGCAAGCAACAACAACAACAACAACAGTCTTAAGCTTAGCATTAGATAGAGGCTGAGGCGGTAGAGGCGTGGCAATGCTGGCTGAGAGGGGGGCTTGGGCTGTGGGCACTGTGTGTGTGGGGGAAGGTGGGGGCTTGTGGGGATGCGTCATTCACTGGCAATTTACACGCTTTTTTTGCAAGTAATTTAATTTCAAATATGCGGCGTGCTCTTATTTCTTCATGTTGTTGTGCCTGCCAGTGGGCGTGGCAGCTGAAATTGCCGCCTTAGCCCGTCTAATGCCAACAGTGTGTGCGTGTGCGTGTGGGTGTGTGTGTGCGGCATTTTGTAAGTGTCATTAACACAGCAAAGCGACCGCAAAAAAGCGCAAAAACATCTCCAACTAAATAATACGCATACATATGCATAACTCTGGCTTTAACTAAGTGTATAGGTGGGTGCTGGTGTGCGTGTGCGTGTGTGTGTGTGTGTGTAGGTATGCCAAGTGTATGGCAAGCTAAGCAGCTACAAAAATAAAAAATAAAGAAAGAATGAAACAACAAACTAACAAGTTGCTCTCGCGGCTTTAAAAAAGCCAAGCCAAGGGCATGCTCGGCGAGCTGATGCCCTGTTCAAGGCGGGTCTTTATATATAATATATATCTTAAATATTTTATGTTATGTATATATATAAATAAATATGTGTTTTTTTTTCATTTATTTGTATTTATTTATAAGTATTTTTATTTATTTTACTTTATTTAGATTTGATTATTCATATTAGAATTTATTTTTCTTTATTTACATTTATTTATTTATATTTATTTATCATATATATACATTACATTATATGCATTATATTTATAGGGTATCTATATTTCAATAATAATCAGTAGCTATATCCTACTCACTATAGAGCAACACATCAGTCAAATAACCATCTCGACTCTGCTGAAAGTGCTGCAAGCTCAAGCTGCAATTGGTTCTAACTTGGCTCGTTGCTACGCCAACAAAAGCTGCTGGGATATGGTCGCCGAATTGAGTTTTCAGTGTTGGCTTTTGGGCGTCTATATTCTTTTGGAATATTTCGACTGCATGTTGGCAGAAGACTTAAAAGATTTTGGTTAGCTCCAAATTGTGAAATTGACATTGGTGTTTGCAGAAATGAGCTTGAATATCTATAATATTTATATGTAGCTTACACAGCTGGTAGATATAAAATATTTTCTGAATAAAAGCAAGGCTCAATAAATATTTAAACAGCTGAAGATTGGCAATAGTTTAAGTAACGGCTGAGTTACAGCTAATGCAAATAGTATCACACTTGCGTAGTCGGTATAAATAAACTAAAAAAAATAAAAGCTATAGCTACTCCAGAGTGAGATGAGTGTTTTAGCACTTTTTTCTCCCTAATTAACTTTAAGTGCAACAATTTCAAAACAGCCTATGCATAAGCTATGTATACAGGGTATCAAAATGTTGACAAAATACAAAAATGTAAAAAAAAAAAAATTGCAAAATGTCATATAAACTAAAGCTAAAACCTAAGAGCCAAAAAATACACAAGTGTTAAACGTGTGTCTGTATGTGTGTGTGTGTGTGTGTGTGTGTGTGTGTGTGTGTGTGTGTGTGTGTGTGTGTGTGTGTGTGTGTGTCAACTGAAGAGATGGTACAGATTGCAGGGCATTTAGTTATGCAAAAGTGTTTCATCCTGCGCTCAAGCCCTCGCGGCTGCCCCTCGCAGTTAAGAGTTGCTAAAATAGGACACCCACACACACACACACACTCGCACACCCACCCACAGAGAGCCGCAGGGTGCTGACATTTATGACTATGATAAGGCATTTTTTTTATATTTTTATTAAAATTATCATCGTCAAGAAATAATGTGTCATAGCCAAGAATATAAAAATAAAAGTACAAAAAAAAAAAAAAAAAAAATTATTGAAAATTGCATTTGACATTTTTCCGCAGATTTCAGATTTCCTTGCCCCAGTTTGATGTCAGCTCATTAATTATGTTTAATCTCTTATCGAAAGCCATAACGAAGTCTCTGAAAGAGCAGGAAAGCAGGAAACGATTTCATCAAAGTTTTTATTTCTTTCACCTTTTTATTATGATATGATTTATAATTGAATTGCAGATAAACGGGTCTAATTTAGGGAATATTCTAATAGATTAAAGACAATTCAAAATTTTTTCTTAACGTGTTTAAGATTGTCGAATGCTTAAAGACAAATATCTTGCTGTTATATACTAAATATTGTAGATATATATTAATAGATGAGTCGCTACGGTGTCTTACTCTCTCTTTCTCTCTCCCTTTCTCCCTCCCTTTCTCTATTGCATGGTTTTATGTTCCCCCTTCAAGAGAGGTAAGCTTTTAAGACAGCTACGATGTCTGCTCTCCTTCTGCTCTATAGTGCATGTTTGTATATTGCCTAACACTAGTTCGTGGTCCCGAATATAGCTGAATTGTCTAAAAAATCAATATCCGCCAATGGGTGGACCATATAATTTATGAATTTATTCGTTCAGGAAGTCAATGGAGTTGCACCTGCAAAACGGGCCAATTGTGGTGCTATGAATTTGAAAAATATTGTGAAATTTCTCTATTTGCCAGCTCTAATGGACATCTTTAAATATGCATAATACTTTTAGCTGTAGGTGATATATATATAAGCATATATTCCAAGTTTGACACGGGACACAGCGAAAGACGGACGGACGAGTAGGCGAGCGAAGGAGCATAGAAGATACAGGCCAGATAGATGGATAGACGGACGGACGGCAGGCACACGGACGGACAGAGAGGCGCATAGACGGACAAGCAAACAAACAGAGACACGGACGGACCGTACGGGACCATAAAACAAATGAAAAGTTTCTTAGGTGGACGAAAACACGAGGGGCGGATAGAGGAACGGGCAGACGGGCGGACAGAAAGAGGGATACACAGCGGGATGGTAAGACAGACAGAATGGAAAGACGCATGGGCAGACAGAGGGACGAATGGAAAGTCACATAGACGGACGGACAGACAGAACAGAAAGGACAAGGCAACAACTTAATTGATGTATAAAAAATATATATTCAATTATTCAGTGTAAGAGATGGGTTAACACAATATGGAATTGACTTCATAGATAATAAAAAACAATTAGCTAAAAAAAAGTTGGGGCAGTTCATAGATGTAGCTATCAAATACAGCTGTAATTGCCATATCGAGCTCTTTGAGACACTTTACATTTTGGTGGAGAACTCGATTTGACGGACTTTTTGGCAGCCAGCGACTCGCCTACGTCAAGCACATTAAAAACGTTGCAGGGCGTCCGATTATTGCAAATATTATTATTAAATTGGAATTCTAATTCGAATTTTGATTTTAATATTTCAAATGAACAACAAATTTTATGCTAATGAATACGTTTTGAGTTTAGATTTCGATTTAGATCTGCGCATTTATTTGTGGCGATAAAATAGCAATCGCGCGATGATCTATCGAGCAGCAGCGCTTCAGCTGGCATTGATTCGCAGCGCAAGGCTCCATAAAAGATATCTGGAAAGCAATCAAGAAAATAAACTATTTTACTTTCGATCATAAAAATGTTTGGAACAAAAGGCGCAGAAAGGCTATTAAAGAGCTAAATGGCAAAAAAACCAGATCACGACTTTAATAGGCCGACAGAAGGGAATAAAAATATTGATAAAATAAAATAATAAAAAAAAAATAGGAAAAAAAAATCATAATTTAATAGAACCGAAATATTTATGACAACAAAATATCGCAATCAAAAATTCAGAAATCATTTGAATCTCTGCCCGTATTTATTGTTAATTTGGCAGCTGCCGCTGACAAATATTGTGGCTAATAGTCAACTATGCCACGCCCCTGGCAATCCCGCCCGCAGCATTCCATTTATTTTCGGACAATTGTTTTTGGTGACATGCCAGAGCGTTTATTGCGGTCATGTCGTATCATATCATTGGCATCGAAACGATTAAGCTGCAATTTTTGTTATTCATATTTTTCAGAATACCCTGTAAACAAGCGGAGACTGGGGGTATAGAGGGTATAAGATGGTTGTCGAAGGATTTGTTGTTAAGTTTGCCCAGCCTGAGTGTATTTTTCAGCGTTTGTCTGTATTAATGTATTTATATTTATTTTTAGAACTATAACTTTAATTTATTTAAATATTTTATTAATTTTTATTTTATTATATTACTTATTTAAGTATACTATTATTAATAAATATTTATAGTTTTTTCATTTTTTATTATTTATAATTAATTATTCATGTGCATTTATTTTTTATTGTTTGTTTTTATTATGTATGTATCTTTTTTGTATTATTTTTAAATCTATATACAAATATATACATATTTTTATTAAATACAGGGCGTGGTATAGTCGACTACTTGTATTTTATATAAATCATTCGTATATTTATTATTTATGCTCGATTGCTTATTGAGCACCTGCTGAGCCGCTGCCCCTGCTGACCTCTCGCAGTGTCCAAATACTGGGTATCATTGTTATAATTGTATATAGAAAGGAAAAAAATAAAAATTACGCTGAGCGACACGTCGAACTTGCAGTGCTCTAACTAATCAGCATCTATATAAAAGAAGTTTATTAAAAAGTATTGAATTTAAGGATATAAAGATGGTATTGAAGGAACAAGATCGGGATTTGCAGAATAATAATTAAAAAAAATATATATATATATATTTGACAAACTTTCGAAACAGTTCGCCTATATAAATTAATATATATTGTCTCTCACATATATATAATAACCATAATGATTTGCAAACTGAAAGACACAAGTCTCATACCCCTTTCAGAGAGCATTCAAAACGTTTTGTTTGAGCTTCTTTTGTGAAGCTGTTGCTGCTGTTGTTGTTGTCGTTGTTGATGTATTTTGCGCACTGTTTTGATTAGCTTCTGTTTTGAGGCGCATTCAACTTTTGATACGATATAACCAACTTCTATAGTATAGAATAGATGATAAATGAGCATATGATATATGGGATGCATTTCGTATTACTTTAGCTGAGAGTTCCCTGTCGGTACGTTTGATTGAGTGGCAATACTGTTGAACAGGATTCAATCTGTGCATGACCTAATCGCCAATCGAACATATATTTGTATATATATATATATATTTATATATATCTGTTTTGATTGCTGATATTGTCAAGTCATTTTGGGGTTAATTTGTCTTTATTGCTGATAATCGTAATTCTGATTGTAATTAGCAAATTGTTTTGACTCGTTGACCATGCATTGACAGGGCACAGCTTGCGGACATTTCGATTCAAGTATGTTCGTTTTTTAAAGTGAATTTGACTAATGGCGCATATCAGAGTTCTCCGAGTTCTGGGTTTGATTCTACATCTAAATTTCTTTTTAAGAAAAATGATAAGCTGTTAATCGACTGACTTTATTTCCAATATCTATTTTCTTTCAAATTAAAAAAAAAATGGTGTTCAAAAATATACACTATTTTTTTTTATCAACAATCAGTTTAAAATTTTGTAAATATTAAAAAAAATTTCTTTTATTTTAAGTAAAAATTTCGTAGCTGCTATAGCTCGAATACCCCATTCAAATAGTCTAATTGAGTGGAAAGGATTTTGTTGTCGATTATTGAATTATTGTGAATATGTGTGAATGAACTTACAAATAATTCAAAGCCATAACTGATTATTATTTAAATGCTGATTTAATGATTTGTTTATTTGCGCAACTTTCGACACACTGGAATTACAGCATTAGCAAAATAATCAAAGAAAAAAACATTTTTTACTAACGAGTGTGAATAATGAATAGTCAATAAACAAAGCGCGAATATTGTGTGAGAGTCGGGTGCTATGATGTCCTCATATGTGGGCGGATTCTTTAAGGCTATTACGTTACTACTTTTCATTTATCATTCTTTTACTATCATTATTTCATCATCATATTCTTATCACTAATATTGTTTAATATTATAAATATTTCATTTTAAATATTCAAATTTAATAAAAGTAAATTTATTTGAAAATAATTAATTTTATAAAATTTGTATAAAATTACCAAATAAAAAAAAAAATTATTTAATATTTTTCAATATATATATTTATTTTATTTAACTATATTTTGTTGCTTAACTTGGCCAGCAGTAAACTCTCCACTTTGTAACCCAGCCGAGAAACGTTAACAGTGAAAGCACGAACCATAACTTAAAAGCTGCTATAAAAAAGCTTGCAAAAATGCGTCCACAGATGGCGCCACATAATCAGGGAACGCTTGAAAGATAAGTCTAATAAAAATACAAAATAAATCAAAAATAAATAAAGGAAAAAATTAAAACAAAATTATTAATAATCTTCAATGACTCTATAAACCTAATCTAGAAGTAGCTCAAGAACTCTCTTTGCTAGTCCTACAAAATTTAATATCTGAAGTCGAATTAGATACAAAAAATAAATTTCATATGGAAGCTACTTTCTGTATTTCTTATATTAAAGCATCAAAGTCATGCATAAACCACACTTAAAGCGTTTGGAGCTGTTTGGTTTTGCTTCGCAGTTGTAAAGTTACCTCAAATGTCAGCCCGTACGCCTCTCGGGCAGAAATCAAATCGGTTAAAGTCGCATCAAATTATAATATGAAAATGTTCTATTGCCATAACAATTGTGTGTCCCTTATCTTTATTTGATTTTTTTTGCTCGGCTTTGTGGAAATGGAATACCAGCTCGAGGGACACCCAGAATGGCAATAGGTGCAGGAGCTGGAGCGGGAGCAGCAGTTAGTACACCACTGCGACAGCTGCATTGATTTCTATGCCAAAGGAAATTCGATAGCCGGTAACGTAGGTGACAGAGCCATAAGAAAACGCTGCGACCAGCCGACAGAAACAGCAGCAGCAGCATCTGGATGTCCCATTGTCTGACTGTCCATCTGTCTGCATGTCCTCGCGTGTCCTTCTTCTCTTGTCTTGTGGCTGCTCTGTTTTGGCTCAGTTTCCATACCCTACGTTGGTGCAAAAGGCTCGAGAGCGGGCTTGAGCTAGTTTTATAAGTACAATGTAACGGTTATCGATAAAAATCGATAAGCTTTTTTATCTTTTGGATGAAATTTCACTCCTAAAAATTCTCAAAAGATCAGCTGACGTCCTCCCTGTTTTAAGTTAATTATAATTTTTAATAGTAAAATTTGGTAAAAAGAAAATCGATAAATATCCACAACATTTATTTATATGACTAACTATTTCATACCAATTTAATCAATACGAAATGTAAATATATTAAAGCCGAGTGTGCCAGAAAAAATTAAAACAGTTAAATAAAGATTTGTTTTACGTCGATAATTATCGATATTCTTATATGTTATATTTATTCTCATTTAGTTTGCCTTACTTTACAGGGTATCAATTGGTTGTCCTTTTGCCAGTTTGGGTCAAGTCTTGCGTGTTCTTAGCTCTTATGCTGTTCTTTTTTGGTCGTGACGACGCCAATTGAATTATGCGGCTGGCAAACAAGCAAAGTATGGCACAGCCCTCCTGCCAACGTTCTTTCCTTTTTTACAGTGCTCCTCCGTTGGTTGGTTGGTTGGAGACACCAGCTTACTCGCACTTCCGCAACGTCTGTTCAAATAAGTTTCTTTCGGTGTCTGGAATTGTCCTTGGTTTGGGCTGTGGCACGGTCTGGTCTGGTCTGCTCTGCTGGGCACTGCCTTGGTCTGGTTGTGTCTGGTCTGGTCTGGTCTCTGCTCTGGTTGGGGTTTAGTCTGGTGCGGTTTCTGTTTCTGTTTCGGTTTCGGCGCGAGGGCTTCGAACATTTATTTAAACTTTGATTTACATAAATTGGCATAGATTTTGCATTTTCCTGGGCAGCTGGACAAGGGCGCAGAGGAGCTGAGATTGTGAGCGCTGATTTGTAGCCGGCCATGCACTAATTTATAGATAAGCAAAAACGTCGTTGTCATAAAAGTGCTCCAAAAAGAAAGCAACAAAATGTGGAAGTTGCGCAAATGGCGGGATTAGCGTTAAGTATAATGGGGAACTACAGCGTGGGTGCTGAGAGAGAAGGTGTCCAGGCTGTACTATTTACAAGGCTGTCCTGCCACTATGCGGAATTATGTGGATATTTCGAAAAAGAAAACGAATGAATATTGTTGTGGAGAGAGAGGCGGCTGAGTGACTTCCGAATACACTGTAATACCAAAGGCTGTAAATTCTTCGGAGTAAAGTCTATAGACTAGACATAGTACTAAATGATGATATCCGAGTTCAAGGAAGTTAGTTCAAAATAAATAATAATTTAAAAATATTTCTTTAATTCAAGAAAATAATGGCAATGAAAATCCAATCAATCAGACTCTCGATCTATCAGAATTCAATTCTCAATTGAATCCAAATTATATGAAAGTTTTCTATCCAAATTCTGAGTTGCTTCGAGTTTTCCAGGGTATGTAATAGTCGATACTAACTTTAAATTTGCTGTCCGTTTTTGTTTGGAATTTAAGGCGAATGGAAATCGTTTTCCGCTGCGTAGCTGATGCAGCTCAAAAGCTCAACACAGAAAACACGGCCCCGCATCGGTCTGGGCCTCGAGCTGCCTTCCCGCTGAGCCACTTCATTCGTTTCGGGCACTTTACCCACTATTAAATCGGACTCCTGTTTCAACGAGCAGCTGCCTGTTGAGGTACGCACACACGCATAAATGCCGCTACTTTGCGCCTAAGTGTATTTGGTCTCTGTATACAGCTGGACTCACTCTCTCTCTCTCTCTGTGTGGGTGTGTGTATGTGGGTGGGCGCTGCTACGCTTCGCGTTGAGTATCAATGTCTCACATATATGTATAGCTTTATCTTCACTTAACTATCTGTCTCTTTCTCTCTCTCTATCTTTCTCTCCCTCTTCCTCTGTCTCTCGCTTCTGTTCCGATAGTCTTTCACTATTTTACATATATTTCTTCCGATGGTTTAAAAAGCAATATGATAAAGTCGCGCCGAAGATATTGAGTGTTGTGGAAAATGCAATGGGAAGAAAGTCAGCTGAAATGCCCTAACTCAAACAATTTAAGTGATTATTCCTGTGATTATTGACTATCGATGATTATCGATTTGTAAATATTAAATATTATTATGATATAATATTTATGTGTAAATGACTTTTTTCAATTTTTGGTAGTTTGAACTATTAAATTGATAAAACATCGATAAATATCGATAACATTATTATTATTGGTACTGATAAATATCGATATTTATCGAATTTAAATCACCATAAAAAAACTAGAAAAAACATATGTAACTACATTTTTATACATGCAATTTTTATGAGAAAAGTACCGATGGTGGTTTGCGAGATATATATGCAGGGTATTTTGCAGTCAATCACTCGGGCTTTTCTTTACTTTACCTCTGCATTCAAATGAGCTATGATTTGATGTTGCTACCGCTACAGCTGCGCTGCTGTTGCTCTTAATAGCATCGAGTGGGCCTCGCTGTCACCCTTACGAACAACATCAACGGCGGCTGATGCTGGGCGGGTAGTAATCTAGGTCGGACATTGGGCCTCTGATCACTGTTTGCGTTTTTATTAGAGCGTACATCGAAAATTTGTTTACTTTGAGGTGTTATTGCCCAGTTGCTGTTGCCCAGTTGCAGCTATTTGGCTCTTCTTTTCAGGACTGGGATGGGGCCAGCTTATAAAGTAGTTGCTGTTGCAGGCAATTTGAATGCACATCAGCAGGCGAGTGGGCGAAATTGCATGCACCACTGGCTAATCAGGAACAGTTGTTGTCAGTTGCAGTTGCCCAGTTGCTATTACAGCTGCAGCAACAGCTAGCTGGTTGGCATTGCAACAACATGACTTGGGGCCTAGCAATTTATACGGCTCAAAATGCAGTTGCAATCTGAGCCAAAAAATAGAGACAACTGAGAAAGTTGGTATTTCAATTAGGCCTGGACCCACTGCTGACTGAAAGCTATGCATAGAAATGTGTAATTTTGGAATTGCAAAAGTGTAGTCCAATGGACTTGACTTCAAGTCAAGCAACAGCTTTAAGCTGCAAGCGAATGCCAATTCAACCGTTTAATGTAAATATTTAACAGCTATGTTAACCACTTTATGTTAAGTCTGTTCTGTTAACAGTTTACTCCAAATTTGCATTATTTAAACTAGTTATTAACTCTTTTTTTAAGTCTCGCTTTGCACATCTCTTTAAGTTATATATCCAGCTAATCCAAGCCCCCCTAGACTTTGCACAAAAAGCTCTAGCTGTTCATCAATTAGTCGCAAAAGTTTTTTTTATTCAATTCACTTTTTTTTATTGAATTCACTTCGAGTTGAGTTGTTTGTCTGGTAATGAATACGGGAGCATTTTGCAATCAATATCCTTGAAAATGCGTCTGGTAGCGGCTCAGAGGCCGGAGACTGTGGCTGGGGCTGCGGCTCAGACTCGGCTCGTTGGCAAAAGGGAAAACTTGATGGGATTTCTGCAGCACCGATTACCATTTGGGCCATTAGTCCGCCTGGCCAGGTTCAATGATTTTCCGATGGCAAGTGACTTTCCATGCCAGGCTCTCACGACCATCTTTGCTCTTGCCACTTGATGTTCCCATACATGCGAATTCCTCTTGCTGATATGCAAGAAGGAAAACGTAAGGCAAAAGCGAAAAAAAAGGCGAAACATAAAGTGAAAAGAAGCAACACAAAGAATAAAAACAAAAAAAATACTGGTAAATAAATACTCCATACCCTGCAAAGTGAATATTGGATAGGGTGATCATATCATATGATTTTAATACGATTGCTGAAAATAGTTTTACAGAAAATATTGATTAGGTCGATAATTTATAGGATTTTCGGTTCCGTTTGGGCCAACAGGGTATGTTGTAGTCATGATACAGTTTTCTAGATTGCTTCTGTGTTCCAAACAGGGTGTATGCAGCCTAGTCTTATTGATTAATAAGATATTAGATGATATATGTGAAGATATATAATTCATAATGATTTCTTCCATAATAATTTACAGAGTATTTATCAGTCTGTCAGTGTTTTCATCTCGGCTTACTACATTCATGTTAATTGCTGTTGCCACGACCTGAAACGTCTTGATAATGCCATTGTTATTGTTATTATCGCCGCTGTTGGCGGTGGCTGCCGGTTGGGCAGCAGCTGGCGAGTGTTGGCTGGGCAGCTTTTAACTGAACTTAAATTGATACAATTAAATGACTTTTGGGCTTGTTTATTTACATGGAATTCCTTTTCATTTCCTTCTATGCCCGCTATAACAATAAATGAGTGTTTTTGCCTTTTTCCGACCCTAATTGATTTATGCGCCTTGGCCTCACTGTGCCTTGGTCCAGCGCAGGGGCTGTGATCGTCAATTTGTCACGCAAAGAACCGAGTGTTGATTTTCACACAATCGAATTGAGGCGAATTTCAATTGATAAACTCATTGATGACATGCAATGGGTGGGTGTGCTATAAACAGCCTGCTGAGAAAGAAGAGAGAGAGAGAGAGAGAGAGAGAATGGGAGAGACAGAGAGTCAGTCGTGACTTAAGAATAGGCATTACCGAGCACTTGCAGCAGATGGCATCAATTTTATTTTCAACTCTTTGCTTAGTTTACTAAGCCAAGCCACCAAACCCAATCCATATCTAGCTACAAGCCGATTTGTATGTTGATATGTGTGTATTTGTTCCATTTAAGGTACCTTGGTCTGCAAGTGATTAAAATTGGTAGTAAAAAGAAAAAAAAAAAAAAAAAAAAAAAAAAAAAAAATATATATATATATATATATATATATATATATATATATATAAATAAAAATTATTAAATATATATTCCTGATTGAAAAAAAAAACAAACAAGAAGCAAGTATGTACTATTTATATGTATTTTTTTTTACTATTATAATTTTTTTTATATATAATCTAAAGATTTTAATATTATGAATTTTAAAAATAATTTTTATGTATATATAATATATATATTTTTTTATATTGCTCTGTTTATTTTTATTAATTTTTATATTATTAAAATTTATATTTGAGAGATTTCAACATTGATTAGATTTTATATATTAAGGGCTTATAAGTTAAAAAAAAAAATCAGAATAAATAAATCTTTCAGTATGAATTGTTCTGACTTTATATGTTTTATTTTATTCATTTAAATTATCAGAATAAAAAATAATACAATTTGTTTTTATAATATTCTCTCCATTAATTATTGCCTCCCAAATGAGTCTTGCGCCACTGTGCGCAATCCAGCTGTGGCTGTGGCTGCGTCTGAGTCCGCGTCTACGACTGGAGCTAGCTTTGAGCTTTTGATAACCCGCTGCTTGCTATATGGCGGCATTATGTATTGTGGTTGTTGTTGTTGTCGTTGGTAAAAATACATTAGTGAAATGCGAACAAAAGCGTCTGGCATCGGAGCTGAGAATTAGATGAAACGTTAGCTATTAAGCAGGCCAAAAGCAGCTGCAGGCAGCAGCCGCAGTCTCAGCCACAGCAGCAGTAGCAGCAGCAACAATGGCAGCAATAATGGATACATAGGTCATAATGCGAACAGTTGAAACTGAGCCGCATCGTATTAAGTGGCGCCCCTTGGCGAGTTCAATCCATTTTCATAAACGAATAATGCCTGGTCGTAAGAGAGTTGAAGAGAATTCAGAATGGATAGCAATAGCTAAAGCAAGGTGGATACGAGATAACGGGGAAGATGAGAGATAAACTTGTTTGCAATTCTATATATAGACAGAGTAGGTAGTAGTTGTCAGGCATAACAAAAATTATTATTTATGCTGACCAAATAGAAGTGATAGTAAAAGAAACTGCAATTAAGCAAATTTGCTTAAGATATTGTATTGCTCTTAACTTTATGGAGGAGTTAAACCAATGCCATTCACTGTTAATTAACTATCATTTAGTTATAGGTATAATTTCAAATAAATCGGATCAATATGCGCTAAGATATTGCCGCAATAACTGCAGTTGATAAGGAGATACCTGAACTTCTGGAACTTCTTCAATGAATGTTGGTATATGAAAGATCAGGTTCCCCAAACAGTAAATTTCAATAGCAATTAATCAGGTGATGCCAGAGATTTGAAGAGTCGTCAAACATTTCCTTAAGTCAACAGAAGGAGAGGACAGCTTCTTGGAATCACTTTTCAGTCAGACCCAGATTGTTCCACCATCTATCTCTCTCTCTCTCTCTCTCACTCTCTATCTTTATCTGTGACCCTTCTCTCCTTCTCCCTCTCACCCACCCACTCTTAACATTCATTTCAATTTTAATTTACAATTATTGGTTGAGCTGGGTTGCGTTGCTTGTTTGTTTATTTGGCTGGATTGGATTGGGGTCTGGGCTGCTTTTGGGTTTTTGGTTTTGGTTAAGAGCGAACCACGTAATGTTGGCTAAGAAGCAAACGTTAGGCCCAAAGGACTCGCGACCCAATTGTGCCAAAAACTTTGCCAGCTGCGACTGAAGGGCAGATGGACTGTACTACATGACCTATCCGAAAAAAAAGCAAAATGAAAACAAACCGGGAGTGCCCGACCAGCAGATACCCGCTACATGGCAGATCAAAAAGCAAAGAAGCGACTCGCTACATATGACTAACTTAAAGTATGTATATATAGACAGACAGACCCTCACTGAGCTGCCACGCCCCCTGCTGATTGTAACAGAAATTTGAACAAGCTCATTTCGAGCATCTTGCCCAACAGGGTATAGAAAGGAGACGAAATCATTTTCCAACTGGAGGCGACGCCTACGCCGGGTCCTGAACATGGGCCAGGCGACGGCCTGTCGTGTTTTTTAGCAAACATATCAGTGATATTTGCGCTGGGCATTTGCCATGTTGCTGTTGTTGTTGTTGTTGCTCTTGCTGTTGTTGTTGCCCGTAAATGAAACTTTTGCCAGCTATTCTCGTTGTTTTCTTTTTTTTTCGTGGGAGCAGCAGTGGCGGCCGTTGAATAAACGACATTGAAAGTTACAAACGAGTCCTTCAACTCTTCAGCTCGACCCGCGCGGTCCGGCCTCGTCGCAGTTGGAGCCCTGCCTTAAATGTAGACACGTTCAATGGGCTTTCAATTGTGAAAAGGTAAACAAATTAAGTAATTTATGGCAATAAACTCTCGCACTCCCAGCAAATGACAAAGCCGACTTGAGACGGGGCTCAGTATTAAAATATTTATACAAAGGCAAAAGGCGAATCGTAAATGGAGAATGGGGAATGGTGAATGGCAAGGGAAAATGTTTTCACAGATTTCTAATTACATTTAGCCTAGTTAAAAATCAAATTCGGTCTATGAGTCGCAACAAGAGGGGAAGATTCGAGTTGGAATTTGTATTTTAAAGCCGTCAAGCGGAATTCAATTTGCTCACTTTTGTCATGCGCTGCTGTGTGTTGGCGTGGGTAATAGATAATAGATATATATACTTATATATATATTTATATATATTCGTATATATAATATATTCTTTATTAAAGATTATTTCAGTTTCAGGTAAAAAAGGTATATGAATATACTATATTTTTTAATTTTAAAGTAAAGTTAGTTTTATGTTCAGTTTTATTTACTATAATAATGTATTAAGGAGTTACATTTTATTATTAAATTAATTTAAAATTTAAACCAATTTATATATGAATTTAAAATATAAATAGAATATAAACATTTCATTTTTAATCGAATTTTATTTAACTCAACTTAAGGCTTGTATATCATTAATTTCTAATTTTATGTAAAGTATGTATGTATATATTTATTACAATTTTCATATTATTTATATTTATCTATATTTAATATTTAAAATATTAAAAATTTAATTCTAGGAATTTTTTTTTGCATTTTTAATCGAATTGTATATGACTCAATGAAGGCATATATGATTAATATTGTATTTTTCATTTTTATGTAATTTATAGACAATATATATTATTTATTTAATATTTAAAATATAAAAAATCTCACTTAAAAAAAAAAAAATATTTTTTTTCAATAAATAACACTTGACACTTGAGCCACTCGCCGCGATGTTCACATTCTTTTTATTTTTTGGCCTATTAAGGCTTTACATCATGTGTTCATTTTTGCGGGCATTGCATAATCTGCGTTATCGGGGCGCTTCTTATGATACGCATATTTGTTAACAATCGCGGCAGTCAAAATACGCACAACATGTATGTATATATTATATATATGTATATATATATACTATATATATATGTAAACACACTCGAACATGGCCGAGTGGTTGAGGCTGAGGCTGAGGCTGAGGCTGAGGCGAGGCATTTGCTCAGTTTACCACATTATTACCAGGGTGCTTGGGCATGACCCAAGGTCTGGCGCCTCCCGTTGTGGGGCTTATTACTTTGTAGTCCCATTGCCCGGGCACCCGACACGACCCGATACGCCCATCCTGCGAAGCCGCCTCCTGCGCCAGGGTCGACTCATGGGTCGACGACTACGGAGCGAAGTTTTGTTCATTTCATTTTGTTTTTTTTTTGTTTGTTTTATTTATTTTTTTTTTGGGTTGCGTATGTGGCCGCTACTTATTAAGCTGCCCTTTTCAGCTGCAGCTGTGCGTGTGTGTGTGTGTATGTGTGCGTTTGGGGCACAGTTAAGCGTCTGTCCGCTATAAAAACAAATTTAATTTACGTAATTTTCAGTAAATGTCTACATCAGTTTCAGTTTCACTTGCATGTTAGCAGATAAAGCAAAAGAGAGAGAGAGAGAGAGAGAGTTATAGAGAGGGAGAGAGAGTGAGTGACAGAGAGCTGTGTGTGTGCGTCGTAAGTTGTTTATAAATAAATGCAAATTTTCTGATTAATTTTTAATAATGTTCATCAAATTGAAACAAAGTTGTTTTGCTGTTTTGTTCTCATGTCAATTTGACAGCTGAACACACGCACACACCTACACACACACGCACACTCACTCACTCACATCTCACACATAGCTCGCTTCTTTCTGTTCTGTTTGTTTGTTGCTTTGCTTTCTCATGCGCCCCTTTGTTTCAGCTCTTTTTGAGGCAGTCGGCTGCGGGCTGCCTGCTTTGCTCGTTTGCTGTTTGCTGTTTGCTGTTCACCGTGTCGACTGCCTCGCGTTTGCGGCAATTTTCCGTGCGCCATTGCGGCATTGAGCTGATGTCTCAGCTAATTGCACTAATAGGCGACAATTTGATTTGCCTCCTCGCAGCAATCGAGGCAGCAGTCGGTTGGGCTGAGAGTAGCTCAGTTATACGCTCAATAGTATATAATATATATAATATAATATGGCATAGATCAAATATTTTTGTTAATTCTGGTTTCTATATCCTTTTGCCTCATTATTCGATCATTATTTATCGATAATTTATCGGTATTAATTTCATGAACTTTAATTAATTCAAATCATTTGAATTCATTCAAGTCAAGTACATTTAATACATTCATCTCTCTCAACCCTCTAACTCAACTGATTATTAAAATTCATCACCGTTTATTACTCTACTTTTTTCAACTGTAAACATTAATATAATAAATAAAAAATAATATTATTAATATATTTTATGCAAATATCAATCACTACCATTTACTTTGGAGTAAATAATTTAATTTAATTTATTTATTTAATTTAGTATATTTTTTATTATTATATTGTATTTAATTTTCATTATATATATTTTTAATATATTTTAGGCAATTATTGTCAGTGTCAGAAGGCATTATATTTCTGTTTCTGGCCCACCAAAAAAAAAAAATCTCTTCTAGCTATCATCCATAACTAAACTCTAGCTTATTCATCGCCCTTACTGCCCACTCATGTGCATTTATCGATATGTCATCCGTGTTGTATCCATTGTGCCACACTTAAAGGCATGTTAAGTCGCAGCGGCTGGTGGCATCTGTCCACTTCTTCTGTTTGCCCACAGTCCTTACGCACTTGTCGCAATTTTCCATTCATTTTTCTTTTTGTTTCACATTGCTCATACGCCGCATGTAACTGTTCCTACCCCTCCCCACTCATGCGAACCGACATCAATTATGCAGAGCAACAATTCCTCTTGGCGTCAGTCAACAGAGGCTTTTACCACACCTACAATCGCAGCGAACGCAGCTAACGCACCCCACAACGCCCACCAGCTAGCCAGCTAGCCACGGCCACTCTGCTCTTGTTGTTCATCGGTGGGCAAAGGCTGTTTGTGTGTTTCTTTCATTTGTGCGACGCCTAATCTCGGGCTTTTGTTGCTGTTGTTTGCTTGGCCGTTGCCTTGGCGCTAATTTCCATGCATCGCATTGTTGGCATCGTTGACGTCGTCGTTGTTGCTGTTGCTGTCCTTGTTGCATCCTGTGGCCCGCAACACGTTTTCCTCTTTGCTCTTAGCCTGCTGTTATTGTTGTTGTTATCCTGCGACGCCATTTTAAATTTGCATTTGCTTAGCTGTTGCCACTGCTGTGGCTGCCGTTGCGGCTGCTGCTACTGGCAGCGCTTAAAATTGCGCGCAACATCAATTTAATAATACGGGAAAAAAAATGAAAATAAAATAAAAATATATATGTATAACTATATAAAGTGAGATATTGCATTTACTCGAATATTATATACTCTATATCTGCCGACTACGTGGTTAAGATGCTAATGTGCTACCTCCAGCACTCATGTAAGCAGTCTAAGATGGGTTTGAGTATGATCTATGCATATCGATAATTATCGCTATTTTAGATAGTAGTCATTTATGGATTTTTATTTTATGTATAAACATATATTTTGTTGGGCGGATAGACATATATGTAGATGGAAGGATAGAGTATGGAATAGAGATTTGGCTATCGATATTTATCGATATTTTTCTATAGCGTCAGCCATATTGGTAAGCGAATAGAAATGATTTTTTAATAATATCGAATTTATAAGTAAGCATGCAATTTGATAGAAGGAGAGATGTGAATACCGATACTTATCGATCTTAGAGCTTTTTTTCCTTTATGTTTCTTTTTAGATATTTTGCCAATCAAATAGTGATTCAAGTAAATGCCACATGGTCTGCCAGTCAATCTACCTCATTCTAAGACACAAAAAATGAGTCGACGGTATAAAAAAAAAATCTGAAGCCTTACAGACGGCAGCAACAATAAAAAAAGAAACAACAACGTAAATGTCGTCGACGACAGCGGCGCAACAATAACAAAAAATAAAAACAGCATAAAAATTATACACATATAAAATAAATAAAAAAAAAATGCTGTAAAAAAAGTTGCCGCTTGCCACTTTGCACCGCATTTTGTGCAGCAACAACAATTTAATCATAAAAAATCATATAAAAGTTTATTTATATTTGTTGTTGTTGCTCCAAAGTTAGCTCGAGTCTGGGATTACCCTGTATTAAATTGGAGCAAAACTTTGGAGTAAATAATTTAAGGAAAAAAATAAAAATGTTTAATATTTATATATTTATTGCATTTAAAATTTATTTTTATATATTTAAATATTTTAAAAATAATTAATATGTTTTCTTTTTAATTTTTGTTTATTAATTTTGTATTTTCTTTTCAGCATGCTATATATTTTTGGTCGGCTTAACTTACTTCACATCAATGCTTGCTAATATTTCCCCAACTGTATGCCTTTCGACTGGATACCCTTCAGACAGCAACTTTGGCAGCAAACACAGAAACAACAACAATTTGTTCCTGTTTGTTACGTGTCAGTCGCAGTGCTGCTAATTAAGTCACTTTCCTAACAGTGGTCAGCTAATTATGCAGTTTAACAATAATTGTAATATGAAGAGCCAACATAATATATATATTATAGTTAGTTGCTGCAGTTAGCCA
The DNA here is from genome assembly GCA_035045555.1 of Drosophila fulvimacula. Taxonomy (NCBI): domain Eukaryota; kingdom Metazoa; phylum Arthropoda; class Insecta; order Diptera; family Drosophilidae; genus Drosophila; species Drosophila fulvimacula. The sequence continues at coordinate 1,191,310 of JAWNOX010000110.1, read as the reverse complement.
TTGCTCCTTTTAAGTGCCGAGTTATCTTTCGCGTGAAAATGAAAGTTATGTGTGTGAAATTATTTGTGGTGGGGTTAGTATATTAGGACTAGTAATCTGAAATAACTTGAAAATGAATCAGTAGCTGAAAGAAACTTAAGAGAGAAGTTAACGAAAGCAGCCAAAAGAAAAGTTAGAGTTGGTTGGAAATAGTAGATTTAGTCAGAAGATCTGGAGAGTGGATAAATTCTGAAGAGAATTGAAGGGAGAAACTTTTGACAGAAATTGAAGGGAGCAGCCCAAAGTAGAAGATCTAGAAATAAGCTCCAGAGAGACGCATAAGGGAGACTCTCTAGAGAAGAGCTCCAGAGAGAAGTTTATTGGATAACATCTTTAAGAAAGATGAAGGAAGAAACTTTAGAAAAAATCTCTGGAGAGAAATAGAAGGGAAACACCTTCAGAGACAGGCCCAAGAGAGAAGCTGCAGAGACAGACTCAAGAGAGAAACTCGACAAAGAAGAAGAGAGAAACTTTAGCAATAAATTACATAGATAAATTCTTAAGATAAGCTGAACAGAGAAGCTCTACAAAGAAGCTGAAGTTAGCAGCTGAAGAGAGGGGCTCTAGAGATAAGCTTGACAGAGAAGTTGTATACTGAAGGGAGAAGCTTAAAAGAAACTGCAAAGCTTCTCGCAAAACTCCTCATTTCGTGCAGCTAAGCTTCTTCTGCTCCACGCATAGACATCTGCTCTGTAGAGTGCTACGCGTGCGCATTCGGCTATGCTCGGCAGGGCTTGCTGTAGCAGTTGGGCCTAAGCAGTCTGACTAAGTGGGCGTATTTTGCTTTAAAGCGACCTCAAAGACACAACAAAAAGAAGGAAAAGAAGAAACCCTTTGTGACGTCAGCACAGCGGAAGAGTTGCTGTGCGATTGCCGTGCCGACTGTTTGTTGATTGCTGCCCCAGTGACCCACTTGCTGGTATCTTGCCGCGGTCCGGCCCAGCGCCGCCACTGCAGTAGCTGCTGGTGCTGTCGCCGCAAGACAATTGCAACAAAGACAAGAGAAGCCGCTGTCGCCACAGTTGCCATTTAAATGTAAAACAGCTTTGCCACGCAACGTTTTGGGGCAGGGCGCCAAAGTCAAAGGACCGCCAGTGGAGGGGGCCTAGAGAGAAGGAGAGGACGAGCGGTAGAGGGAGAGAGCTAACGAGTCGTAATTGCTTTCGAGCCTGCGCAGAGCTTGGCGCTCGCTCAATTTCGTGGTGAGTTTCCAAAGCTTTGACGGCAAAGAGAAAAAATGCTCTTGTCTAAGAGAAATCGACAAGCGACGGGCAGGCAAGCAGACAGGCAGCCGGGCAGGCGAAGCCCTCGCGTAGGCACATTTCCGCTTTATTTGCTAATTAAACAAACACTTTGAGAACAAATTCGACAACTTGAAGAAACTGCAAGCTCAATGGGGACTGTCGTGAGCGGGGTGGGTGGTTGGTGGTTCGGTCCGCTTAAATCTGTTGAAATTCTCGAGCTACACATTTTCAGTTATTTTTGTTTTTTTTTTTTTGCTTTGGCTTTTGCTTTAACTGCCTGAAGCTTAATTGCCTGACGAATTGAGCCATAACGGGTATATAGTGCGTTGAGTGCTTAAGCAGCCAGGGAATGGCAGAGACAGAGAGGGGCAGAGTGAGTGAGAGAGTGAGCGAGTAAGGCGCAGAACAGCAGCCTGAACTTGAATGGATGAGCGAGATGGCGTGACGCCTTTTTGGTTCCATATCATTATGACAAATTCCTCTTTAAAGTTGAAACAAGTTGCGAGTTAAAGTTGGCTGACAAAAGTTTGCCAGTGCCACCACCAGGTTTATGAAATATTTCAGCCAGTCAAACACAGAGGAGGAGGATTATGCCGTTGAGTAAAGGGCGACTGTTAGAATTAAATATATTTAAATATTTTATTTATGTAGCATATAGTATCTATATAGTGAAGAAAATATAAATATAATTAAGCCAGTTGAATTTAACCATTTAGCTGTTATCGATAGCTTTTGAATAATGTAGAAGTCTACATACTTATATGGTATTACCTATTAACAGCATCTCTTGATAGCTGTTATAGGCGAATGAAAATTAAATGAACAGCTGAAGATAATTTTCTATAAAAATTGCAGTTAGCGGTATCAATTTAAGAATATGCATTGAAGTTATCGATAACTTTCGCAGCACCTTCCTAATAAACATATTATCAGCTATTGCAAAAATTTATTTTTTTCTTCTAAATAATTTAAAGAAAAAATTTGACGTTATCGATAACAATTAACTTTTTTTTAAATATATCAATATATCTTACTCTTAAAGACATAAACATTAAAATATTTATTGCAATTATCGATAACGCTTTCAGTGTTTACGTATGTTATCATCAGCAACAGTTATCGATAACATATTGTCCACATATCATTAATCGATGACTTAGAAAGTTTCTATTATATTCATTATATAATTTACAATTGCCCTTACACATGTGTATGTATATCGATAAGTGAGCAATCGATTGTAAAGCAATTGCCATCGAGTGGCAACTCCATCAAAGTAACCGCACACAAACATTGCCAGATAGTGCTAGAACATGCTGTTATCTTTCGCTACACGCAGACTTCCTATTGATGCTGTTGTTTGCTGTTCGCGTTGTAGTTTGCTGCTGATGTTGTTCGAGTTTTTGCTGTTGCTCTACGAGTTGTTGCTGTTGCTGTTGCTGTTGCTGTTGCTATTGGCAAACTGTTTGTTTATTTAAAGCAATTGAAAATTAATTAATTTACTTACGTAACCGAAACTGACACAAAACAAATAAATGCGCAGCACACAGAAGTTGATTGTCGTAGTTGTTGTTGCTGTCAGCTAGACACACACACGCGCGTACACCCTTGCTCACACACACACACACACACACACACACACACAGACAGAGAGCGACGTCTGCCTGGCAGTGACAATGACAACGAGGCGTTCAGCTTGAAGTTTTGCTGCATCAAACAAACAAACAAAACAGCAGACTGCTGGTGGGCGTGGCAGGCGCTTGTCTTTAAATTATAATAAAGCAGCAGCAACAATTGCTACAAGAGCAGCAGCAGCAGCAGCAGCGGCAGCGGCAGCTGCTGCCGCATTAGCTGCAAAACGAAGTTGGAAAATGATGCGTCAACTGAAAAGTTGCCAGCAGTTTTTGTTGTTGTTATTGTTGTTGTTAGTGAAGCTGCTATAAATTTATTGCTTGCAATTGTTAGAGTCGTTGTTGCTGTTGTTGTTGCTGCTGCTGTTTGCTGTTGCAGCCAGCAGGCAGCAGGCAGAAGGCAGCAGGTATGCTCTGTTTAGCCTTAGCTGCTTGCTCTCTGCTCGCTGCAGTTGACGTGCGTCAAATCGAATGAAAACATTATAAAGTCTCAGCTTTTTATATGTATATATATATATATGTATGTATAGCTAACACACACATACAGATTTATAGTAACTGTAATAATTTTGATGCTGTGGCACTTTGCACTTGCTAGCTGACCAAAACACACAAATGAAATTTGTTAGACGCGTTGCTGCCTCTGCCACTGCCCTGCCTCCTGCCTCCTGCCCCCTGCCTCTTGCCTTTGTGTGTGTGTATTTTGGCAGCCTCATCTCGTGCTGTCTCTGCCTTGCCCACGCCCACGTCCACGCCCACTTTGGCGCCCTCTCACGCTTTGTGTGTGCGCAATCATAAATTTTTGCATTATGAAATTAAAATTAAGAAACCAAAATGCCTGGAAAAAGGCGAGTGCAAACTTTTGAAATTCTGTTGGCCCTCGGCCAACAATTGACAACAAATTTAATTCCCCCAACAACATCGACAACAACAACAACAACAACAACAACAACAACAACAACAACAACAGCAACAGAAGTAGCTGCAGCATTTGCATATTTCAAGTAGTAAATTAGATTTTTGCTTTCATCTTCGAAAGTTGCGCCCAAATGTAGGCAACGGTTTTTTGCACTCGACTTGTTTTTCATGTTGCGTCCAAGAAATATTTAAGTTGCCACTAAAGGTGGCACAAAACTTGTTTAATGAAATATACAAATCTTTACAAATTTTCAAATTTTTTCAATGAAAAAAAATAAATTTTGAATTAAAATTAATTTAAAACAGCTGCTAAAGAAGTGAAACAATTTTTAATTTATGTTCGGAGTGTACAAAAAAAACATAGAAGCGTGAGCTAAAATTTGTTTCAGTTTGTGAGCAATATATCAAGAGAAAAGTAAAATGTTTTCGCTTTGGTTTCAATTGAGTTTCGCAAACTTCAGTTGCTTAAGTTCGGAAAAAATGACTGCAGCGGACTCCGTATGCGCCGCGCTGCGCTCAGGCAAGGGCAGCCAAAAACAGGCCAGCGGGCAGGCAGCCAAAGGCAAAAGCAATGTCAACAACAGCAGCAGCAGCAGCAGCAGCAGCAGCGGCAATTGCTGCCAAATGTTGCCAGCAACTATGTTGCTGGCGTGTGTGGGCATTTGGCAACAGCAATAGCAGCAGCAGCAGCAGCAGCAACAAAGCGTCTCAGTGAAACAATAGATAATGATGACACGTCAGCTTTTGTCATGTGACAATAAGCACAGCAATAGCAGCAAACACAATAACATCAGCAACAGCAACGGCAACAGCAACAACAACACGCAAAGCTACTCGATGTCAGTTGTCAGGAGCAAAGGCGCGCAAAGTAACAACTTGAATGAAGCCGATGAAGTGGCGCTACCTAGCTCACCCACACACAGATAGACAGAGAGAGAGACAGAGAGTGAGAGCGAGACAGAGAGAGAGAGAGGCAGTACCTTCTACACTGTGTGTTGTGTCTAACATGCTGTGACAACAACAGCAATAGCTACAAGCACAACAGCAACAACAGCAACAACAACAACAACAATGGCAATGGCAGCGTCTTTGTTAACTGACATCAGCAGCAGCAGTAGCAGCAGTAGCAGCCAGCCAGGCAGCCAGGCAGGCAGGCAGGCATGTCGAGGAGCTCGCTCCTCTGTTCAGGTAAAGGCTATGGGCAATGGAAAAGATCTGTCTGTCTGGAGCAAACGCTTGGCGTTTTGGCGGTTTTGGCATACGGCGCCAACTGCTGCGGAAGTCAATGTAAAGTAACGGAAAAGCCGCCGCAAATACTCAAGCATGCAGACACATAGACTCACACACACACACAAACACACACGCACGTACACGTATACTAAATACACGTGCAAACACACGTGTACGTGTGCACAATAGACAGCAGCCAGTGGCACAGGCGACACAATTGTCGAAAGCGAAATGGCAAATGAGATCGGAATGGCATATATTGGAATTGAGAATGGACTAGGAATGTATATAGGTTGCAGGCACATATATATTTTAAAGAATTTACAGAAAAAATTGATTTAATAATATAATATTTAATAATAATAAATTGTATATAATTTTTATTAAGATAATAATTTTTATTTAAAGTATGATGAGCTAGAAAATATTAATGAAAACTAAAAAATTATTATTGAAGAAAAAAATATATTTGAAGTCAATAAAAAAAATAAAAATTAAAAATAAATAAAATAAAATAAAATATTATTAAAAATGAATATTAAAAATAAAGTAAAAATTAAATAAAATTAAACCATAGGGATATGCCTACATATAAAATGAGAAATATTTGCAAGATTAGCAAATTTGTATATTGAGTGACTATCTATATTAATATATATATAATATATATATTATATGCATATTATAGTCCATGTATATATGTACTATCTCTTCCTCTATCTTTTCGCTTTTGTCGCCTGTCCTGCGGTGTTGTGTGCTTGGGTCGAGTCACGAACTGATTTGGCTGAGTTTTTGGCTGTGGTTCGTTTGTTGGCTGGGGCAGCTGGTTTGATGTCTGGCCAACGCTATTCACTATTCACTATTCACGACTCACTATTCACTAGTCACTACTCAGTATTTCTATGCATTGTTGTTGTCGGCTTTTTAATTTGGTTTGCTGTCTGTCCTGGCTTGAGGTGCAGCCTGAACCGAGCTGAAACTGAAGTCGAGTCGAGTCAAGTCGCGTTGAGTCTGAGTTGCTTTGATAGAGTTGGCCTCGGCCTCATCCAGTCGCTGACTGTCGACAGTTGGCCGTACGTGACCCACTGTCAGCTGGGTTCCAGTTCCGAGTTGCTCTTTAGTTCCAACTTTTAGTTCACAAGTTTCGCTCTATGACATTTGACGTTCCGCATTTCATTTTATTTTCGTTTTTTTTTTTCTTTTCTTTGGCTTGGTGCGTGCCGCAATTGTCGCTGGCGTTGCCAAGTCCTGGTGCGTGTGCAAAGAAAACTATGGCAAGGCAACGTAGCCACACACGCACACACGCACACACGCACACCCTCTCACATACAGCTGAACAAAGCGAAGTCAATTTAATTTATTTTGTCACTTTTGTTGTTTGGCAATTTGTTGTTGTTGTCATCAGCATCTGTGTGTGTGTGTGTGCCATTGACTTATTACACACTTCTATAATGGGAAGCCCCCGCCTTAATACCCTGCTCCTAGGCCCTCCCCCACTGTTGTTTGTCCTTTTGTATTCCATTTGCTGACGCATTTAAATTTCTATTTGCGCTGGCATCGATGCCAATTGCTGCTCCTGCGGCTGAGTTGCCAACGTAATTGAGTCGACTCCGACACACACACACACACACACACATACAGCACATACTCTTTAGCTGCCAATTTGGACATAACTTCAACTGGGCTGCATCCATTCGAATTGACGTCGAGGCATTTGCGCAAAGGATTTCTCTCGTCTTCAGCATTAACTCAGCAACTGGGGAAACGTTCAACTCGGAGCCTGCGTTGAGCTCCTCCACTTAAATCCGAGCACAAATACAGTTTTTCCTTAGAGAACTAAACCAATTAATGACTTTGTGGCATGCAAAGAGGCTGCCAAAGTTCTCAGCGTAGTTCACGATGGGTTTTAAGTGTGCTTTGCGGAACTGGCTCAAAGGAATCAGCTCATTTTCATTAGACTTAAGCTTGAAGAGAAAAAACTAGATTTTCATTTATTTTGCTTCAGTTGCAATTAAGTTCAGAAATTAGTTCTGTACCAGTTCCGGTTCCGGATGAAATTCATATTCTTTTAATGATGTATGAGTAATTTCTGTATTAGAAAATGATTTTTTTGAAATAAATCATATTGGATGGTTCCAGTTCCAGTTCCGGTTCCGATGACAGTTTCGGTTCCAGCTCAAATTCTATTAATTGACAAAAAAATATGCGCTACATATGAAAATGAATCCAACATATTGTTCTGTCCCAGTTGTGTTTTAGTTCCAGTTCCGGCGTAAGCTCAGGTTCCGGTTCCGGTTCCGGTTCATATTAAAGTTCTATCTTCTTTTCAAAAAGCACATAGTGGATATTCTATTAATTAATTTTGGAATTCTATTAATTAAGCAAAACTCTTCTATGAACCAGTTCAAAAGGTTTTTCGCCTGGTTTGAGCAATCGATAAAGGCTTACAATGGACGAATCAATGATGAATGATGTCATACAGAGCTAAGCCTAGCATAAATTGTTTTGCCCGCTAGTTCCAGGTCTCACTTGATTAATCATGAGAACCGTTGCTAATGCTTCAGTTCGTTCCACTTTCATATTAAAAAAAAAAACAAATCATAGCGAGAGGAGGAGCAGCTGCGCTTAAGGATCTGCTGCTGTTGCTGTAGATAATTCGCGTTCATCATGTCTTTGGCCAGCATAAAAAGCTTGAAATGAATGAGCGAAATTAAGGGAATGGCGGGCGGCAGCCAGGCAGCCAGGCAGCCGGGGCAAGGGTTGATGAGTGCGGCGTGTGGGCGGGGCCAGTTGACACAGTGGCTGGTCAGTGGCGCAGTCCGAGCGCGTTGCATTAATGCAAAGTTTAAGTGTTGCAAATGACGTTGATAATGGCCAAAACGATGCGGGCGAAGGCAAGGCGGAACGAATGGCAATGGAACAGAAGCTGCAGGCTGTACAGCTGGTAAGTTGCTGTTGCTGCTGCTGCTGTGAGTCCTTGTTGTCCTTGTGGCTCTGCGCTTAATATGTAATTTATAATTTTGATTGCGCTGCCGGCGTCGCTGTCGACGCTGACGTCGCAGTCGCTGCACTTAATCCGAGCAGATAAATGTGTTCGCTTATTAATAATATGCGGTCGCCAGACTGCAGCCCAAACACAGACGCAGATGCTTGAGTGTTGGCATTAGCGAGACATGGGGGCGTGGCAGCAGTTGGGGTGGGGGTGGGTCTGGCGTGAGATATTAATGATGCGTAATTTATGAAAATTCTACAATTGCCGAGCATTGCCTAGGGCGGCGGACACGCCCCTTGCTGGCTGCAGCCAAACAAATTATAGACAGACCAAACACCCTGCAGCCCCAATCCTCCAGCAGCTGCTTCTACCCCTCAGCAGCTGGCGCTGCTGCTGCTGCTGCTGTTAGGCAAATGCCTTTCAGCTGGCTTTGCTTTCTTAGCCAAAACTTTATATGAAGAAAGTTTGGCGCAGCCGTCGACAATGCGCGGTGACGGGCAAAAGGGTGGCCTGGGCTGGCCTGGGCGGGTGGCTGCATGCAAAGCGGACGCGTGGGCCGTGCAGCTGTGTAGACAAGGCGGCAACATTTATAAACAGGCGACGCCATCGTCGTCTATAAGACGCTTGAAACACAAAAATTAATTTAAATTACATATTTGCACAAAACACTCTGAACTGCAGTGGGCGTGGCAGATGGAATGCGTTGGGGCAGGGGGGTGTTTCAGAGAGCTCATCTCAGTGGTTGGGGCAGGCCTATCGCGCCCCACCTATATGGTCGTTATCGTTGTTAACTGCCGCTGCTGTTGCTGTTTGCCAAAATAAAAAACCTCAAATTATACAAATTTACGATGTTTCGCTGAGCGCGCTCTGCCAAAAGCCAGCAACACCGACAACAACAGCAACAACAACGTCGACAACAACGGAAGCAGCAGCAACAACAACAACAAAAATTGCGCCACGCATAGCAGCAGCCGACTCAAAAAATACAAATAGAAATGAATTTTTCATGAGCTCTAGTCGAAATTTCAATGCTCTGCTAAGAGAAGAGAAGAGAGAGCGAGAGAATGAGAGAGAGAGAGAGAGAGACAGAGAGAGAGGGAAGCAACAAGACAGGTAATTGGTTGGCTTAAAAATACAATTTCTATGTAAAAATATGTTGAGTGGAGCTGCCAGTAAAACGTTCAAGAAGAATGCATAAGAAAGTGAATAAGAAAGACTGAGAAAAGAGAAAATTGAGTAAATACGAAAAGGGAAATTAAAGTGAGAGGCTGTGTGTGTGCGAAATAGAGCAAAGGGAGGCAACGAAAACAGAGACAAATGTGGAGACTGAGGGAAAGATTGCTAGAGAGATAAAGAATGAGAGAGAGCGACAGACAGAGAGAGAGAGGAAAAGGGGGAGATAGAGAAATAGATATAGATAGTTAAAGAATGTGTGAATAAAAAATAGAGAGATAGGGGAGTGAGAAAAAAGATAGATAATGAGAGAGAGAGAGAGAGAATGGCAGATAGAGAGAAATTAGATATAGATAGATATATAAAGAGAGAATGTGAGAATTCAAAATAAAGAAGAAAAGACAGTGATAGGGGGAGAGGGAGAAAAAATTAGCGAGATAATCGAGTGAGAAAAATATGAAGAGAAATATAGAGATAAAAGCGGAGAATGAGGAAACGATATATGCATAGATGGGGAATATGAGAGCGAGAGACAGAGGCAAATAAATGAAGTGAGATAGAGGGATATATAAGATATAAGATAGAGGGAGTGAGCGAGTTATATATATATAGAGACAGACAGACAGAGAGATATGTAGACAGAGGGAGATAGTTCATAAAGACTTACATTGAGATTAGCAAACGGCGACAAACTGGGCCCACTAGCTGAGGCAGCCGTTGTCTGGCTGGGTGTAGGGTGCATTAAACAAAAGCCAAAGCCGAAACTTTTGTAGCGGAAAACGGAAATGTTTTACATGCATACAGCGCTGGCGTTGGTGACTGACGGAGCAGCTGCTGAGGGTGTGACGGGGAGTGAGGCAGAGGAAGGGGCTCGGCTTTGACGGCAGAATGCGGCGATTGAGGTGTCTGCTGATGCTGATGCTACCGCTGCTGCTGCTGCTGCTGCTGCTGCTGCTGCTGTGATATAGGCAGTGACACCCACACCCACACCCACACGCACGCACACACTGATGGAGCTGGTGAAGCAAAGTCGTGTCAGTTGAGTAATTTTTCTTAACAAGCGAAGCCGCACGGCGTATGCAACGCGAAACATCTTCAGAGCTGCTGCCATTGCCGTGCTTGTGCGATAGTGTGTGTGTGTGTCTGTGTGTGTGTTTCAGCTGAGCTTAATTAGTAATTGTGTACAGACGCCCACACACACACGCAGACAACATGTGTGTGTGTGTGCACTGTGTTTTTTTTCGCATATAAATCGCAGTTTCTCCTTTTTGTGTTTTGTTTTCGGGCCAAGACAAACAACTGTTCAGCGAAATGCTGCCAACCGCAACAAACGTGCGCAGCGCGTTGCCAACTTTATGGCAACAACAATAACGCGTTAGAAATTTGATAACATAATCCACAAATTGCTTTCAACTCGAAGTTCCTCGGCCCCCTCTCTCTTCCCCTCTCCCACGCACACTCTCGCTCACTCTCTCCGCTTAAGCCAATTGCCTGCGGCCAATGCGCCAGTTAATTAGCTCATAAAATATGCACAATGGCTAACGATTCGCACCTTGGGCCAGAAAAGGTGAACGCCAGCCAATGGAGCCGCCTTCTAGCTAAATTAAATAATTGAGTGCCAAAGCAACAACACCAAAGTTTAATAGAAAAAACGAAATACAATAAAAAAAGTGCAAATAATAATTGCGCAATTTGAGGAGTCGCACCTTAGATACCCTATAATGCAGTTTGGCTTTAACTGAGCTGAACTGATGTAATGAGCGGGTACAGAATAAGGAGGTATAAAATAAGGAGTTACATAATAAGTATACTATAATAATATAGATATACTATACTATAATAATATAGAGATAATAATATATCACTTGTGGATCAGGAATCATAATCTGATTAGCTATTAGAGCTACAAATTAAATTTGCATAGGCATAGGCCTTCTTGGTTTTCAGCTGAACTTTTTCTCATAAATCGATAATAATCGATAGCAAATTTTTAGTTTTATTTGAGCTGTGTCATATGACCAAATATTCAGTTAATTATTTTTATTTTATTGTATTTTTATTATTTCTTTTAATCGATTTAAGCTAAATGTATATATAAAGGCATAGCGTAGTAGCTCACTGCTAGTCGGTCTCAGCTTTGTCTGTTTATGTTTTACATTTTATCTTTTGCAAAACTGGAAAAAGCTTAGACTTAGATACAAATACCCAAAGAGTGCTTCAGATTCTATAAAAAAATTTATTTGTAAAATAAAATTTACAAATCCATGAACACCTTTCTGCAGAGCTGCCCTCAGACTGCCTCAAGAGAATACTCGTTGGACAGAACAAATAGAAGTCCCTGACGAAGCTGGCTTATATTTTGAGTCTCAAGTTGCTTGCGATAGCAGACAAAAGTTGTTGAAAATCCGAGTCGATTTGCATACCTATGCATATGCCCCATGGTAGTTTAAAGGATAGGGTATCAAAGAACAGGGCACAGGCTGGCGAGGGGGTTGCAAATCAAGTTTCGGCTGTTGCTGCTGGTGTTGTTCGCGTTGTCGTTGTCTTTGGCCATGTATTGCAGATGAGCGTATCTGAAGTTTATGAACTTTGTAATTACACACTTTATTAATTTATGCGCTGCGGGAGCGAGCGCTGAGGGGCTAGCGCAGGAGTTGGCAGCGCAAAAACTTGCGCCTCAGCCAAGGGCGCCCAAAATAACGCGCATAATAACAGAAAATAAACTCGAGATGAGACAGAATAGCAGTGGCAAGCAGAGAGACAGAGAGAGAGAGAGAGAGAGAGAGAGAGAGAGAGGGAGATGTAGCGAGAGACATTTGAAATTCAGGGACAACATATTAGAAGCAACACAATAAATGTGCAGGATGCTATGGGCGGATGCTGGGGTTAGGACCCGAACCAAAAAAAATGGAGGAAAGACAAAAATGATGACAGCCAGGTCGCTGCAGATAAATCATATAAATTAGGCAAATTTGTTTGCGAAATTAACCTTAATGAACGGCACAATATTATAAAAACAAAAGCGAAAATAAATGTATTTATTTGCGTAGATTAAAAAAGCAAAGCGAAAGTTCAACAAAAACCAAAATTAATTAAAGTTCGCCCAAAATTGAAAACAATTTTGAGAGCAGTTTCTGGGAAATCCAAAGTTGAAACTAAGCCCGTTGAGCTGCACAGATCTTGAGATATGCCCGAGTCGCAGTCCCAGACCCGTTCCAGGTTTAATTAGCCAAAAAAAATTAACTTTTTCGAACTTTAAAGGGCTGCTTGGCTTGGATTACCGCGCGCTGAGTAGGGACAAGCCCTGAATTATCAAGCTTACCATAAAGTGTTTGCAATGAATTCATGAATTCGGCTGTGGATAAGTTCTTGATGTATAATTATGAGTTATTTGAGCAAGCCATAGAGAATTTGGAAGAGGAGTTCACTTTGGTTGTAATTGCATTGCCCACAGCAGAGTCGCTGAGCGCAACTGCAGGGTGACTCAGCAAGAGTGATAGTATTTTCGATAATTATACATGAGCAGAGAATCAAGTTATCGATAAATGATAGCTGAGAACATATTTAATAAGGCTTGCTATTTTATTATAAAAGAATTCAATAATCGTAAAGGCGTAGAAATAATTTTTAAAAACTATGGAATAAATAATATACATATAAATCAGGTATGGCCAACGTGGCAAAGCTCTCTCTACTCAACCACAAAATCGATGTCATACGACAAAGGCAGCTTTGCATATTTGAAGTATTATCAATAGATTTTATTTACATTTTCTTCTCTTTTTGCTGTAATGAATTGCATTTGGCTTGCGGCACTTTAATACAACTCTTTTCAAGCGAGTAGATAAAGTAAACTTTATATATGTCTCCATCTTTCTCTATCTGTCTCACTCTCTCTCGCTCTCTCTCATTGCCTGCTGTTTGATATTTGCAATTAAGATTCTGTCATTTATTCACCTAGCCAAATTTGCACTTTGCAGTTATTTAAAATTCAAATATTCATGATATATGCGCAAACAATTGACTTTTCTCTAAAATTTCTTCAGTTTCTATTTCTCTGTATTTTTTGGCTTTGCTTGAGGCTTTTTCCATGAATGAAATATATATATATATATATATAATTTTGCCACACAACAAATAGAAGTTGTTGTGGCGGGCAAGCTGTGCAGGCAGCCGTGAGAAATGAAATGTAAATTCATGTTGGGCAATTTATTTGATTTCAATTTCCATTTCCAGGCGTCGGCGCCGGCGCTGATCATCAACGACTCGGCCAAAAATATTTACAATTTAATTAAAGTGCAAATGCCAAAAGTAATGGCCAGCAAAACTTACAAATGTCCAGAGAGAATGAGAGCGGGGGAGGGAGAGAGAGAGCGCATAATAAACTGCAGCTGGGCAACAAATTTCAGTTTTTTTCTCAGCTTTTATTTTGGCAAACTGTAAAGAGTGTGTGAAGTGTGTTTATCTTGGCCCTGCGAATGCCAGTGAAATAATATTTTATACGCTGCATACTCGCAATCCAACAACACCCACCCCCACTCCCAAGGTGTCGCATTGCTGGGGCAGCATATATAATGGCCTTGCGGATGTTTCGGCCACGAGTTTCGAGTTCGAGTTCGAGTTGAAGTTGGAGTTGGAGTTGGAGTTGGAGTCTTCGCTTTGCATTTGGTGCGTGCTTGAAACTCTTTACCCCAATCCTTCTCTCTTTCTTTCTTTCTTCTTTCGACCACTCTTCCTCAGAGTTCATAACTTATGTATGTGATGTGAGTGTCTGCCTCTCCCTCTTACCCACCCTCTCCCTCAGTCAGTTCACTCTGCGTGTATTCGTTTTTTGCACATTTCTCGGTTGAGGGCGACTAAAAATTATGGCGCCCAAATGGCGTGCAACTATTTCAATGTGACATTCCCTTCGGTTGGGGCATCTGCAATAAAAATGGCCAAGTTATTATTTACCAGTCAGGTGCACAGCGGCGGTTGGGAAAAGTCACTGAACTGACTGAGACTGAGACTGAGACTGAAACTAAGACTGAGACTGAGACTGAGACTGAGACTGAGACTGAGACTGAGACTGAGACTGAGACTGAGACTGAGACTGAGACTGAGACTGAGACTGAGACTGAGACTGAGACTGAGACTGAGACTGAGACTAAGACTGAGACTGAAATTAAGACTGAGACTGAGACTGAGACTAAGACTGAGACTGAGACTGAGACTGAGACTGCTGCAAAATATACATATGTCTTGAACAAAGCTAAGCTTAAAAGCTCCTATTTGCTCACAATATACCTATGCAGTCATATATTATTAGTCGCAAATATAATATGGGCTGGCAAAAGCTGCTAATTAGTGCTGCTATTATACTTGTGGTTATAACAGTACTTTATATATAGATATAGAGATCATGTGACATATATAGATGTATATATATATTTATCCATTGTCAAGCAGCTCTAGTTGAGTGCCAAGCGTTTTCCTCTAATTACATCAAATGCTGCACAAGCAAAACATATATTTGTGTTTTATATATATATATATATATATATATATATATATATATATATATATATATATATATATATATATATATATGTATATATATGTGTATATATATAATTATATATATATTTATACATATCCCTATATATATACATATATTTGTGTGGATTGTGTGATTGCTAGAGTAGCATTTTGGCATTTGCTAGGTGGGCAGTCGGACTTTTGGTTTTTGGGGTTTTCCCCTGGGCGATTGCAATTGTTATGCGATGATTGAGTAGAGATTGGTCTGGCTGCAGCCTATTTGATTTGTGTGTGCATATGTGATAATGTGTGCGCAGTTTAATTGAAACGAATGACCACACAATGCACATACGCACACACACTCACACACACACGCACACACACAGAGGTTTGGTGTGTGCATCTATTAATGTCAGCCACAATTTTATGTTTCACGTTTCATTCCATGCCATTTCATTTTATTGTTCACTTCTTGTATGAGGACACGCCCACACACGCCCACACACACCGAGCTATTGCCATGGCCATAGCCGCCCATCGGACAGCTCTGGTCGCATTACAATATTTAAGCACTTAATATATGCGATAGCTGCGAGCAATAAAAACTTCACTAAATATTAAATATGAATACGACAGGCAGTTAGTCCGTACGTCCGTCTGTCCAGCTGTCTATCTGGCTTTCGTTTACAACATTTATATTGATGCCAGCGCAATGTCAATAAATTTCAAAATTAAAAAGCCCCGGAGTGAAACAGCAACTGCAATTGAAATCTGTTAATAAAGCAGCTCAATATGTATATATATATATATATATATATATATATATATATATATATATATATATCTTTTTTTTATATATTTTTTTACATGATTTTTACATGCCAGCCAGCTACCTGCCTGCCTGTCAGTCAATCAACCTTTGCTTTAATAAATTTCTTTAAAAATGTTAAACTCACTTGATTGAGCTGCTGCCAACATCATGAATATTCTAGTTGTCTTAGCTTGCTGCCCCCTTTACAGGGTATATTAGTTAGGCTGACAAGTTGACAGGCGTCGGCTGCTAATGGTATAATGCATATTCACACACACGCTCACACATGCAGGTGTGCTAAAGCCTGTGTTAAATAACGGATTTTGGCCTGTCACAGGCGTCGTATGAGTAATAAATAAATCGTCTCCATCAATTGCTGCATTTTATTGGCCTAATTATGGCACATCAACGACAGCTCTCACTCTCTGTGTGGATGTGTAGGTGTACCTACCACACACACACACACACACACATAGCTGTCACAGTTGATTTGGTGTTGCAATCAGAGCGTTCGTTCGATCGTGCAATGAATAATTTCCGCTTTAATAAATTTTACAGCACAAGATGCGATTGCCAATATGATTTCAGCAACTGTAAGCCAACCCTCACACTCCCCCTCCCCCTCCCCATCTCTCTCTCTCTCTCTTTCGGTATGTCGCTCTCCCTGTCGCTCTATAAACACTACTCGCATACATTTTATGCACACATTTATTATTTATTGTTCAAGTCGATTTGAAAATCAAGCAAAATGCTGTGAAAATTATTTTAAATGTTGCATTTTATGATGAAGTTTTTCCATTTGCCATTTTCCATTTTCCATTCTCGATTTCTCCCTCTTCCTCTCCATTTTTTCCCGCATGTGCTGCTGTCAGCATTGATTATTATTTATGTGCTTTATTCACATTTCTTGTGGCTCTGGATTTCGATTACTTTTGCCTTTGCCGTTGCCTTTGCCTTTGCCTTTGCCTTTGCTATTTAATTGTAGACAAACAAATCCGAGCAGTTGAGCTGAGCTACGTTATTATTTTTCGACATTTTTAGTAGTCCAGCCAGAACGCATCTCAATTCGATTATATTTTTATACTCCTTACTGAAGGTTGCTTTAACTGGGTATATACTCTTTGGGTATTATCGATTAATATCGATTTACATTTGAACTATTTCCAATTTTTATACAAAGATTAAGAATAAAGTACTGTATACTGTATACTCATATGTAAATATATATTTTTGGCATACATGGTATTTCCTAGTCGTGCATCTCTTTTACTACAAGGCTTTAACTCGATATCTTTTCGAAGGCTGGCAAGGTATGGTCTATGGATATATTTTAGCTAGGCCAGTGTTACCACATAATTGATTGGTCTCAGTGCTTGGAACTAGTTAATTTTCCTTTTATTTATTTATTATTGAACTCCGTTCGAATCTCCAGATATATTTCAATAAATAAAGTGTTGTTCAACAATTCCCACAATTTTCGCTTGGGTTTTGTTGGGCCTTAAAATAAATTGAAGTAATTTTCGTATATTATTTTACACTAATTTATGGAATAATAGGTATTCCCGGAACTAGTTCGTTTGCCTTGCCCGCATGATTGATTGGCTATTAGCTGTGAGTTTTGCTTAGAATTGTTGCCATAGCTGCCTCGATGGCTATCAAATTTCAAGCAGCTTGATGTAATCAAAGTACTCGAATAATTGACACATTTCACTGAGAGAGAGAGGGAGAGAGAGGGTGAGGGGAAAGTGAGTGAGAGCGAGACAGAACATATATTGACAGAGGCAATGCATATCACACACATCTCAATCGGAGCCACGATTACGGCGGAGTGACAGCTGACGGGAAGTGGCAAACAGCTGCAGTTCGTCGTGAATTGTCACCGCATTGGGTTATTTTCGTACTTCTTTTTGAATAAGCTTAAAAGCGCTGGCAAAAGCAATCAGAGCAACGGAATGGAACCCTTACGTTGGCATTTCGCCATGCAGCCCCAACCAAAACCAAAACTCAAACTCAAACCGAAACCAAATCAAATCCAAAGCCATAGACGAGGCCAAAATGAATAACGCAAAGCGACGCATGACTGAATGTCAGCCAATGAATGTGGTGTAACCAGCACGAGTAGCTGGAAGGGTTTGAGGCTGAGCACGAGCCAGTGGATATAGCCAGCAGTGCGGGAGCAGGGGGCAACTAGTGGAGTTGAGATATAAAAAAACACGGAGAGCACCGTAGAACGAAGATTGAAGACCCTGCAGAGAGAGAGCTAGAAATGGAGAGAAAGATGAGAGAGAGAGAAAGAGAGAGAATGAGTGTGGTTGAGATCATGGCTCTTGATAGAGCAAGACAATGTTAGTTTCACATTGACTTAACATTGATTTAACATTCGGAAGTATCACTGTATCAGGGAATTAAATCTGCTTGCTTTAAGATATCTGATCTGAAAAAAACTAAATATATATTTCAGTCTTATCGATGCGATTGACTATTCACCTCAGCTGATCTGCTCTGATATACACATTCAGAGAGGCAAGGCAAGAGCTTAACATTTATATAACATATTTATTTAAAGAGAGGGTATACAAAGCAAGCAAGCAATGCACGCGTTATGGCTAACCAGGACAGCAACGTATCTGTGCTCCGTCCCTCGGGCAGTCATAACCTTGGAGCTAAAGTGGATATTGTTGAGCCCGCTGTTGATACCCCGGACAATTTGAAGCACATGGCAACCCTTGGCGTGGCTCTTAAAGTCGTTTGTCGCCAAACGGAATCCAGCTAAATTCCTAACTTCACCCAGCCAACCAACCGCCGCTCACCGCCCGCCGCCCATCGCCCACTTGTGTGTAAATTGTAGCCAATCATGATTTAATAGATAGAAAAAGAAAAATGAAAGAGTTCAAGTGGATAAAGCATAAAGCGTTATGCACAAAAGGCCACGCTGAGGTGAATCTGCAGCAGCAGGCAACAATATGCCAGGGGGGCTACGGCAGGGTATGAGCGGGTGCTGAAACCACTTTAAGAGCTCCCCCAGGATCGATCTGAGCTAAAGCTAAGGCTAATAGTGGCCAGCTGGCGACGTGTCCTGGCAAAGGGCGCAGCAGTTATGACGCGAACAACAAGACAATAACAAGGCAAAAAAGAGGAGACTACCTGACTATGAGATACCCTGTAAATGAGTGAAAATGTGATTTGCAGCCAAGCGGGGCATATTAATACCGGAAAGAATACTCTGTAATATTATTGCTGAAATCTCACATGTGGAGACTGAGCCAAGTTTCGCTGCTGCCTTGAGCTGTCAGTGAATGCAAGTTCCTATTCGAGTTCGATTGATTGATTGATTGCAATCACATTATTCCCTCAACTACCGCACTTTTTTAGTCTAATCATCTCGTTACTGAGCCCTGCGTAGTCAGCACTTTGTCGGACAGCGGCCTGGCCGAGGCAGCGAGGGTATCGAGCAAAAAAAGTGTGGTAAAGAGAAAAAGAAGTGGTAGCTCGACGGGCCGGACAGGATTTAGACAGGATATGCGCTGTACAACGACACTTGACGCTCGCCGGAGGCAATGGCAAAAAGGGATAACATTAAGGCACAGAAACAGATCCCGGCAGGCCGTGCGGCCAGCCTAGAACTGAACCAGAAAACCAATTGCGTCCAACAGCAACAACAATAATGTGGATGCCGTCGTTGCTGTTGATGACGGAAATTGATAAACGCGCAAAAAGGGGATATTTCGTTGTTGTTGCTCTTGCTGTTGTACGCGCAATCAGCGATTGTGCAAGGCGTTGGGGTGGAGGCGGGAGACGGGAGGCAGGAGGGCGTAATGCGTGGGCGGACTCACAATAACCGAAATCAAAATCAAAATCAAAAATTGAGCAGCTTTTGATGACAGCTCAAGTAGCGACGAGCAGCGAGCGTTCCACTTATCGATTACATTCCCAAGAGCGCTGAGGGGAGGACGAATACGGAATTGGGCTACGGCTCGAGGTGCGCAACTTGTGGCTCTCGCTTCTAATTGGCACTGCAGGCGTCGCGCTTAGCCCCAGCAACGTGCAACATAAATTAATCAAATTGCAAAGTGTGGCAAGCAGCGGAGAAGAGTCAGAAAAGAAAAAGAAATGAGCAAAAGTACAAGAAATATGGGGAATACTTGAGCAAATGCCAAGCCGAAGATTGAGTGCCCTTAAGGTAGCTCTCTCATCTGTAGATTATATTTGAATAAGTAAGAGATGTATGGAGTCCGAGACAATGAATGAATGAAAAAAATCTATATATATATATATATATATATATATATATTGTATATATATATATATAGAGTGATGTATATATAGATAAGACATGCCATGTTATAGTATAGTTATAGTATTCCAATCTCGACATATATATATAATATATAGAAAATGTCATTCCAAAGCAAATGAGCAAGAAGTGAATAGAGATTATTTTAACTAAGGTGTGCGCATACAGATCAGCAATATGTTTTTATATATAATATGTATATACATATACTTACAGCTTGCCTGAGTCTCACAAATTGCAATCAAATTATAATATGCTCCAAGCGGGTAGCAGAAAAATAATACAATAACCAGTGACAGCAACAAATGTTCTGAGCACGAAGAAGCCCAGGAGAGAGAGAGGGACTGAGAGAGAGGGAGAGGGAGTGCACGAGGCAGACAAGTTGTCCCAACGCAAGCAATGCACACTAATGAGCCAAGAAAAGCACACAAACAAAAAAAAAAAAAATACAAAAAATATAAGAAAAATATATGTAAAAAAAAAAACACAAAACAAGAAAACGAAGAGGCAGAGACAAGGCAGCGGCAGAGAAATTGCTGATTCTCTCAGAGCTCGGATTTTTACAAGTATTAAAACAAGCAAAGGGAAACAATAGGAAAGGCGACAGCGAATAAATTGTAAACTTCAGTTTAACCCATTGTCAAGGCCTGTCGCTGGCAGCAGGCAGCAGCAGCAAGGAGAGAGAAAGCGAGACAGAGAGAGAGATAGAGAGAGCGAGACAGAGAGAGAGGCGAAAGAGAAGCGAGAGAAACGGCAGATTGCAATGATGCCATTTAATGAGTTGCTTATTATGATTAATTGGTTGGCTGCCAGATAAGGCCAACCGAGGGCCAACTGAGAGCCAACTGAGAGCCAAATGCTAATAGCTGATGACGCTCGAATGAATTAAATGAAGTACCCAAACACACACACACACACACACACACACACACAGCCAGCCAGTGGGCTCTGGCTAATGGAAATTTATATGCACATTGTGAGCAGCCAATGAAAATGCTCCGAATGTCTCAGGCAGAGACTACTCGAGCTGCAGAAGATAGTTAGCCAGATTAACATATCGATAAGCATATCTGATAAGGTATAACTATGTATATACATATATAGTATGCTATATGTTAAGGCTAACAACTGCTTCAGTCTTCAATTAGATTTAAACATCTATTTAAATTTATGAAGAATTCGACTTCATGTCAAATAAAAAGTAGAGCTGTAACCTCCAGTTAAAGTTATTGTTAAAGGGCCCTGGTACTTGATTAGCTTCAGCTTGGCTTGGCTTGGCTTGGCTTGGCAGCACTCATACGCCCCATGCTGCGGGCGCTGGAAACAACGAAAAATTTCATCGACTAATTGCGCGGAGTGCGTCATAATTGTCGTGTTGAGAAGGAGAGCAGACAGTGAAATTGGAAGCCGAGGGGCTGACAGCGGTACGCACGGCCAAGTCAAATAAGCGGCATGTCAGCTGAAGACAGCGCCAGATTTCATGGCTGTTAAACAGGCAGAGTGACAGGCAGGCAAGGTAGGAAGGCAGGCAGACAGTCAGGCCGTGCTGTGCTAGGCTTAGCTGACTATAGTCTATGGAGCTGGGCAGCGGAAAGCGTGTCCAGCTCAACAAATTTTACCTATGGCAGCAGCATGTGCTGGGAATTTGTGAAAAAATAGAAACATTTGCATGCGACCAGGCAAACAGAGCACCTCTTGTTTGTATTGACTTTTATAGGTATACCCTGTATTAAGTATGAATGGGGTATATTAGGATTGTCTTTGAAATGAATGTGGCTTGATTACCTAACCCAAAATGTATGGCATAGTTAAATAAATAAATAATATCATAAATAAATATTTGAAGCACTAGGGTTTCTAGTTTTAGCAAAAGACGTAAGATAAGGCTATAAGTTGATGGAGTTTTGTCTTAGCTTACCAACAGACTTGAAGACGTTCGCTTTTGACATTGAGTGAAAATTTTACAAAATTAAATTATAGTTCCTATAATTCTAAGCAACTCATAGGCTCTTACCTCGCAGGTGTCCTAAGCAGTGCAAAAAGTTTCATTTGCATCGAATTGCAGTTTTTCGATATCAACTACATATTGTTCAGCTGTACTACAGGGTATCTGGTTCCAGTTCATAGACAAACTCTATGGAACTCTTAGGCTCTTTCCTCTGAGATACCTCCTAAGCAGTGCAAAAAGTTTGAATTACAGTTTTTCTACTACCAACTACATATTGTTCAGCTACACTACAGGGTATCCGGTCCTAGTTCATAGGCAAACTTTAAGGAACTCTTACGCTTTTACCTCTCAGATATCCTAAGCAGTGCAAAAAGTTGCAGTTGCAGTTTTTCGATATCAACTACATATTGTTCAGCTACACTACAGGTTATCTGTTAGTCATTCATTGTTGAAGCTACAGCACTCCATCTTTATTATTGTTAGTATCTCTGTTTTGGTACTCCCATTGCTCCCTTGTTGCTGCTGCCGTTGCTGTTGCTGTTGTGATTTGTGTGGCTTTCAAATTGCGAAATTCGCGGAAGCTGACATTTATTCAACAGCCAAGGCGGCTGAGAGGGAGCCAGTCTATTGTTTGGGCATGGCCTACATAGCCACATCTATATCCACAGCACGAGTTCGGCACCCTCCGCCCGCTTCTAACTGTGGCTGCCCCAGCTGCATCTGCATACATTTTGCGTGCTATGCTGCAGGCAGTTGCCCCAGAGTGCGAGAGGGGGTGGGAGAGAGAGAGAGAGAGAGAGATAGAGTGGAGTGGGAGGGGAGGGGGGGGGGGGCGCAGGTTGGTGCTTGTTTTAGTGATTGCTGGGGGAAGGTGGGTGGCTGCTGCAGAGAGGTTGCGGCATTGACACCTACGACTTGCAGCGCTGCTGCTGATCGAGCGCTGAAATTGCGATTTGTTGCCAAGTTGTTGTTGTTGTCGCATAATTTAACTTATGCAGAGCAGCCAACGTGCATCTGCGGCATATGAAGCAGCTGTGTGTGGGTGCGTGGGTGTGAGCCTGTGCTGATTGCCATAAAGCAAGCACATATGCCGGGAATTGTTTGTGCGTGATGGAACAAATAAGAGATGAGCGCTGAGCGCTGAGCGTCGAGTGCTCAGATTTCAATGAGGATGAACTGCATATTATGGTAATGTGTCTCCTCGACTATGTGCATCGTTAGAAAAAGAGACGAATTGTACGTACAGCGCAAACAGAGCTGCTTAGCCCACACTCTCCCACTCCTTCTCAATTAGTGTGAGCTAGCAAAAGATTTGTTTACTTTATTTGTACTTTTCTACTGTGGTTAAGTCAAACAAATTTGAGAATTACAAATGAAATTTCTCAGCTGCTTTTATTGTGGTAAACAAAATAAAATAAATCAAGTAAATAAAATAATTCAAATAAATTAAAAACATAAAATTAATAAAATATTTATAATTACAATATAATTTCTGTTGGAAGATGGAGCTTGTTTTATTTATTTATTTTATTTTTTTGTGCAGTTTTGACTTCAACTAGGTTAAGTTAAAGGCTTTAGTTTTATTGCTATTTATTAATTTAGATTACAGCTAAAATTTAGTTTGTCGCTCGAAAAGATGATTAAGCTGAAGATAATTTGTGGCCAGACAGGCAAAGGCAAAGTTTATAGGCTTGCTTCACTGTTGCAGTGCACTGAGAGTAAGTAAGCATAAGTAATTAAGTAATCAAACCTCCACAGAGTAGATTATTTAAAATAAATCGAAATAACAAAAAACAATTCCCTGCAAAGTAGCTTATAGTTTTAATTCGCATAATTTTATTTTGAACAAATTAGTAATTGTTAAAAAATAATTTATCTCAAATTTTATACGAGGGCTGCTTTTACGATATATGTATACATATTTATATAATTTATAATATTATTGCCTATACAAAATAATAATAAAACAAAATAATATAAATGTCGTCATTTTAGAATAATGTGCTCGATAAAAAACGATACTATCGATAAAATTGAATTTTTCCTCCTAAAATATCGTTTCACTATCGATGTTTGCCAGCTCTAGCGCAAATAACTTGCCAGATAACCAATATTCTAAGACTTAAGCTCAACTTTAAAATATTTTCAATGCTCAGTTTTATCAATCACTGCTACAGCTAAGGACTCAGCAGCAGCAGCAGCTGAAGTTGTATTGCTTTTGCTTCTGACATTCACAAATGGCAAATCAGTTAGAAAAGCGCTTAAATAATTGCGGAAATTACATGCGATGTTTTCGTTTGACGCTTTCTTTTGATATACCATTTCCGTATGGGTGTGTGTGGGAGGCAGCTCTGGCAGTTTTCTTGACTACACAAATTTCTCTGTTCGATATTTTATTTTATTTTATTTTCTTCTCTTTCATATGTGCATGGATAATATATACATATTTCGTTCATTTCTCCAGCTGCTTCTTCTTCCGTTTTTTTTTTATATTTTATTTTTTTTTGGGCAATAGCAAATCCAATTTGCTGCCATTTCGTAGTGCAGCACCGCAGAATGCTATTCGTGCAGAAATGGAGCGGTGCAGCGGCACAGCAGGCAGCCCCACGCCCAGCAGCCCACCTCAACCAGCAGCCACATAGATGCCGAGCCTTCGCTTCAATAGGATAGCAACAACAACAACAACAACAACAACAAACCCTAAAAACTGTAGCGCATTCCGAATTCAAATGCAAATTGGCCGCAGGCATTCAACCAGACGTTCTGTCTGTTGTTGCCTCCCTCTCTCTCTCTCTCTCTCTCTCTCTCTATCTCTCTCTGTCATACATATAGAATTGATTAAACAAATATTTGCCATTGAACCACAAAAGCCCAGCGGGCGTATATCTTCTGTCAATTTTTTCTTAGCTCTCGCTCTCTCTCTCTCTCTTTCACACAGTCAGAACAAATCCTTGCAATTACCGTAATGCCAGCGGCCTTGAAGGTCTATGGCCAAGGGGGCGTGGCGTGTGAAATGATTGTTGCATATGAATTTTGATGATGCTGCCGTTTCAGCTCAGCTGTGCTCAGCTCCATGGTCATCGGCTACGGCCTCAGTTACAGTTTGGCAGTTGCAACTGTTGTTGCTTGCCACATGCCACTTGCCACATGCAGAGCTGAGCGGAGCGCTCGCTGTTCTGGTGTCCATTTCGAGCATGTTAATAAATTGCTGTGTAGTTAACTTTAGTTCATCTCCCTCTCCGTCTCGCCCTCTCTCTCTCCCTCTCTCTCTCCCTCTCTCTCTCTCTCTGTCCCAGCGTACGGCCCTTCTGCTGGGCATTGTCATGAGGTCCGCTCACTGTGAATGGTGACACACTTAATTTGGGGCTCCACATGGCGTTCATCCGACTCATGAATTTACTCCATCAGCGAGCAGAGCCCAAGGTTCAGGCATGACTATGACTATGCGGCTGCGGTTGCGGCTAAAGCTGTGGCCGTGACGGGGCAACGTGTTCGGCACTGTTTCAGCCACTGCCACTGTCTCTATCCCCGGCACCGGCACCGGCTCTGGCTCAGGCTCGGGCTCTCGGTCTGCCTGTCACTTTGAATTGTGTCGCCTTAACTTTTGTATTTATGCGAACGGAACGCTCGCTGCCAACCAGGCGGCATTAGAAGCTGGACAAGTGCAACTTTTGGTCACAGCTGGAGAGTTAGAGATGGCCGGACAGTCACGAGGCCAGGCACGAGGAAGTAAATTCACAAATTGTAGAATGATTCGAGTCGTGAGTAAAAGCACGAGTGGAGGAACGAGTGAAGGCACGAGGAGAGGCACGAGTAGAAGCACGAGTGGAGGCACGAGTGAAGGCACGAGGAGAGACACGAGTGGAGCCACGTGTAAATGCACGAGTGGAGGAACGAGTGAAGGCACGAGGAGAGGCACGAGGATAGGCACGAGTGGAGGCACGAGTAAAGGCACGAGGAGAGGCACGAGTGGAGCCACGTGTAAATGCACGAGTGGAGGAACGAGTGAAGGCACGAGGAGAGGCACGAGGATAGGCACGAGTGGAGGCACGTGTGAAGGCACGAGTGGAGGAACGAATGAAGGCATGAGGAGAGGCACGAGGAGAGGCACGAGGAGAAGCACGAGTGGAGGCACGAGTGAAGGCACGAGTGAATGCACGAGTAGAGGCACGAGTAGAAGCACGAGTGGAGGCACGAGGAGAGGCACGAGGATAGGCACGAGTGGAGGAACGAGTGAAGGCACGAGGAGAGGCACGAGGAGAGGCACGAGTAGAAGCACGAGTGAAGGCACGAGGAGAGGTACGAGGATAGGCACGAGGAGAGGCACAAGGATAGGCACGCGTAAATTCACGAGTGGAGGAACGAGTGAAGGCACGAGGAGAGCCACGAGTGGAGGCACGTGTGAAGGCACGAGTGGAGGAACGAGTCAAGGCACGAGGAGAGGCACGAGTAGAAGCACGAGCGAAGGCACGAGGAGAGGCACGAGTGAAGGCACGAGGAGAGGCACAAGGATAGGCATGCGTAAATGCACGAGTGGAGGAACGAGTGGAGTCTTGAGAGACACAAAGAGGGGCACGAGTGAAGGCACGAAGAAAGACACGAGTAGAGTAGAAGACACAATCCCCATTGGCGGCACAAGCACTCACTGAGAGCGTGATACATATGAGGAGTATCGACAATGGACCCTCTTGACACGAGTTGTTCCTCTTAAAGACGACTGATGAAACAAACTGATTACAAATTTGATCACTCATGAGCTGCGTGGTAAACGCACTTTAATTTCTACTCAAAGAAATCTAAGTCGTGTCACGCAAAAAGCACGAAAATTGTCTAAATTTAAAATATACAAAAATCCAGTTCGACTGTAATATGAATGGGAAATTAAACAAGTGAATCATCTGCTGACGAGCTCCTCTCTAACAGCCGGAGAATGAGGGAGAAAGAGAGAGATAGAGAGAGAGAGGGGGGGAATGGGTCATGTGTCAAATGTTGTAATTGCACTTCATTCGCTGCTGCCCAAATGAATTGCAATGCCAGCAACAGCTGCTGTTTTCGAGAGTGAAAGGCATTAATGCACACACACACACACAGGCAATATCTCTCTCTCTCTCTCACACACACATGGAGAACAAAATTTAGGCCTACAAATGAATATAAAGTGAAGCAGCGGAAACGAAATGAGATTCTCAAAAAAAAAAAAAAAAAAAAAAAACTAGTTGCAGAAAACTGCGTAAAATGAAAGTCGTGGAAGGGACAGAGAGGGGCAGGGGGAGGAGTTGTCGAGGCCCAGCAAAGGGCAGGGACACGGGGCACGCCCTGTCAGCTCCACTGCCTGCGGCCGACCATACGCCTGGCGTCTGGCCAGGACGGAGCCCATTTCCAATGCCATTTCCATTTCCATTTCGAGCAGCTGTCATTGCGCTTTTTTTCTGTTGCGGCTCACGCTCTTTGCTGAAGCCTAAATGATGATGAATGGGCCACGGAATGGGAGCGAATGTGCAACTGAAACTGAAACTAGAACGGACCACGGCGAGGCTTGGCTGGGTTGGGCTGGGTTTCAACCTTCGTATTGGGCTTGCAATTGGCGGCTTCGGCTGCAAACTGTTGCAACATTGTGCCTTGGCCTGATGGGCTGAAGCAGAACAGCATTAGCATTAGCATTAGCATTGGCATTGGCATAGGCATTGGCATTAGCATTGGCATTAGACAATAATGAAAATTAATTTAAAATATTACAAAATAATTTTCAATTTTCATTTTTATTAAATATTAAAAACAAATAATTTACAAAATTTGTAAATATTAAGAAAAAGCTAAAATATTAAAAAAAAATTAATTTAAAACATTTTTCAATTAAAAAAAAATGTTTTAAATTATAAAAATTCGAATTAATAATAATATTTACCGGTATCTGGAATCAAATGTATCGCCTACATAGAGCTTGCAGTTCAAGCTGATTCTGTGTGACTTTGGCAGCTGGACTTACAGGGTATCTGATAGCGAGGCATAAGTGAAGGAGACATCCTGACATTTGTTGTTTTTACTTGTAGCGTTCGTTTTGGCATTGTTCACACAACACACACACACACAGGTTCAATCAGGGATTTTTGAGTGCCACGCCCCTTAGGCCCCTTTCCGCCGGCGATGGATGGAGCCAACCAAATTGGAAAATATGTCAGTGCTTCAATTTGGCGTGTGTTTTTGTATCTTTGCCCACTTTTCCACTTTTTCTTCGCCGCCTATTCCACTTTTTCCGTTTTTCTATTTCTGTTTGAAATTCTGTTGCAATATTTCTTGCTGGCTGTAGGTCCTTGCTGTCGCTGCCGCCGCTACTCTGGCTCGTTATATGCCTGCGTTTTGCTTTTTAAGGTTAACTAGAAATTGGAAAATTGCACTCAACGGCAACAGCAACAGCAGCAACAGCAACAGCAGCAACAACAGCAATGGCTGACAAGTAGGAGCGCCAAACGTGCCAAAGCTGCCAACTCCACAAAACTGCAAAGCGGCATCTCTTCTGGCATTCACACGTCTGGCGTTGACAATAATGGCAGCAACAACAGCAGCAACAGCAACACCAGCAGCAACAGTTGCTGACAATTGATAACGAATGTCCAAAAAGGCCAGTGACAGTTGTTACCTAACAACAGCGACAACAACAACAACATCAGCTACAACAGCAACAGTTGCAATTGTAACTGAAACTGTTTTACAGCCACACGGCAACAATTTTTGCCTTCGATCCATTTGGTCGTTTGCAACTGACGTCAAGTTTGATTAGAAACAGTTATCCCGTTGACTTCAAAGTGTGCTTTTCTCTCTCTCTCTCTTTCTCTTTCTCTTTCTGTCCCTCTGTCTCTTTCAAATTTGACTTTGTGCTGCCCTTACATCCCACTCTCTCTTTATCTATATTGAAAGTTTCTTGAATTTATTATGCAATTTCCTCTCGGACGTTCAGCTGCAAAATTATTTATATTTGTGGCTTTGCAAATTTATTTTATTTATATATTTAAATAAATATAGGTATTTGCATGTGTATAAATATACATATATATGTGTGTACAAATATATATATATATATATATTTATATATATATATATATTTATTTGAATTTATAGAATGTTCGATGAATATTTCCTTTTGATTCGACTGCACTTTTAAGTCTGAATATTATGCTTGGCTGGCTCTGCTCTGTTTGCATTTGAGTTAGATTAATAAAAATGGAGTCTTAATGGTATTTAAGTTTTTAAGCCAAATATATATATAATACAAAAGTATTTCAAGCATAATCGAGTATATAGAAGAGCAAAGTATTTTGTAAAATATAAGATTGAAGATAAATAGATACTTTAGAAGATACAAAAGTATCTCGAAAGATAAAACAATCAAAAATACAAGAAATTGTCTAGAAGGTACAAAAGAGTCTAGTAAAAAAGAAATTATGTAGAAATCATACCCATAAGTTATAAAACTCTTTTATGGAAGGATTTCAAGAAATCTTCAATTTAGAAAAGTATCTAGAAAATAAAAAATTATCTAAAATATAGTATTAGTAATATTAGTATTAATAGTAGTAAGTATCTAACAGATTAGAAAGTAATATAAAGCAATACAAACAAAAAAGTATCTAGAAGATAAGAAAAATATCTAGAAGATACAAAAGTATCTAAAAGATAATATCTAGCATATATAAAAGTATCTAGAAGATACGAAAGTATCTGTAAATGACAAGAGATTGATATGTCGAGTAAAAAGATTAAGATTAAAGATTGCCGTAGTGAAATGTACATCGACAACTTCCTGGAAGTCGCTTTAACGAATTGCTCAGCAAAGTTCAGAGAAATTAAAAATAAAAAACTTTAACCACAAAACCAACTGCCAAACGAACGAATTTATGATGAAGTTTTTGGCAAGGCATCGACTGCAGCCTGTGTGTGTGTGTGTGTGCCTGGAGTGCAGCTAGAGTTTTCTGTTTGCTTAAAGCGAGTTGGCAGCACCGTTTGTCTTTGGCGCTGGCAACGCTTAAGCCCAAATCGATGAAGTCTTTTGCCTCCATTTGCACTAATTTGGCAGCCATCGACGTGCTGAGCAGCTAAAAAAAAATCAAGTAAATATATATGTATAGAGATATATAAATGGAGCTGGGAATGACTTTAGCTGACTTTAGCCCAGACTGCGTTGCAGCCGGTGCCCAAATGCCAGCTAGACCTGTGCCGAGTGCCATTGAGAAGTTTCAAGCGCCGACTGCGCGACGGCAAAAGTTGGCTGCACAGTTGCACTTGGGCCAAGTGGCGAGGCGCGCGCTCATAAAACAAACAACGACACAACCACACACACACACAGAGATGCACACACACCTGAATCTATGGCAGACATCGTCATTGTCGTTAGCAAATATATGACCGAAGAGGATCAAAGAGCATTTCGCTGCAGCTGCACAAAATAATTGCTGTCTGCGGTGCTTTAGCCAAAGGACGCGCCAAGCCTGCATAATTTGTAGACCACGCTCCATCTCTCACAATCACTCCCTCTCTCTCTCTCTCTCTCTCTCAATGCTGGGGCTCGCTTGTAAGTCAAGTTCCAATGCGGCTCGCGCTGGCTAAGCCTCTTTAATGTCATTTGTCATCTTTGGCCAGTCGCTGGGCAGGCGTCGACATTATACCCTGTAAAATGAGTAGAGAGGGTATGCTCAATTGGAGATACCAAATTCTTTCTATTTCTTTGTCTCTCTCACAATTACTTATTTCCTATTTTTCTTAATTTTTAAAATTTAAAATTTTCATTTTTATCAAATAAAAAATAAAAATAAATAAGTAATAAATTAATTAAAAAATATTAAATAAATAAAAAATTAATAAATAAACAAATAAATACATTAATATATATAAATACACAAATACATAAATTAAAAAATATAAAATGAATAATATAACGAATTAAATGTGTTAAATCTTCAACCCCTGATTGCAGGGTATCTGCACGCATCAAACTGTGGCCATTCGTCCTCGTCGGAGTTGTTTTGAACTGCAGTTTGTCCGTTTGGCATTATGCAAATATTATTTTGTGCTAGCGCCAAGTTGGGGGCCTTTTCCAAAGTTCCAGCTGAAGACAATAAAAAGTTCATATATATATGTATATATATATATTTATAATATAATGTAATAATAATAATAATAATAGAAAAGGAGCAACTGTCCCCTGGCCAAAAGGGCAGTCGAACGCAGTGTGCAGGCTGTGAGGCGGGCACCGCAAAAGTTATTGAAGACGTGGAAATACACAGCTTCAACTTTTATCGGCTGACAAAGAAGATGCACGAGCAGCAGATAGCAAATGCTACTAAGAGTCTAGGCTATATGAAGCAGCCCAGGAGACGGGCGAAGAACGAGAGCGGAGCGAGGGCGAGACTGGAGAGAGCTTGCCTGAAGCTGGCAACTGCAAGGCCTGTTAAAGGCAATGCCGGAAAATGATGAGCATGAGTGAGAGAGAGTGAGAGGCAGAGGGAGAGAGAGAGAGAGAGAGAGAGGGGCAGAGAGAGAGAGAGAGAGAGAGAGAGAGAGAGAGGGCAGAAAGACTTTACACACATACGCACAACTGCGGCTGTTAAATCCGTTGAGTGCTTGGCTTGTTTGAGTTGCCTGCAACGGTGGCTGCTGCTGAAGAGCTCAAGAGCTGAAAGCTCAATGGCAATGGAAAAAAACAAACAAGAGAAAACAATTTTTCATACCCAAAGCACCAGAAAATGTTGCCAGCTATAGGGTATCTACTGTCTAGCCACAAAGTTAAGCAACTCAAATTTGACTTGAGCTTTGTAGGTTCAGCAGCTGTGAGAACGGAAGATGCAACATCGTCCCAGAACTTTATCAAAATTAAATCTTCCCTTAAATATATATATATATATATACATATAGTTGTATATATATATATATATATATATATATATATATATATATATATATATATATATATTTTAAGAACTCTATTCTGTAATTGTGGAAAATGGAAGCCCTTACTTAGCTAAGGAGAAACTCTGAATGTACTAAATTCGGTTTAGGTTTCCACTAAACAGAGCATCTGTTAGTCGATCACAGGTGCTCTCTATCTCACTTACTCTCTCTCTCTCTCTCTCTCTCTCCCTCTCTCTCTCTGTTTGTCTGCCTGTGTGCCTGTCTAGCAGCTGCCTTAAGACTCGCCCAGAGCATATGAAATGCCTAGTCGGCGTCCTGCCAACAGGCGCCCAACAGCTCCAGTTTTGCACTGAGTGTCTTCCTATCCCTCTCTCTCTCTCTCTCTCTCTCTCTCTCCATCAACATACACTGCACAAAATTGGACTTAAATTAATTTCTATATAAATTATTTTTATACCCAAATCAAATTTGTCAACAAACTAAAATTGCAACTGGCTTTGCTCTAGCCGGAACATTAGCTCTTCTGGAAATTGTTTATGAGAGCACACTTTTCGCTCAGTGTATTAGCATACGTCATGTGTGGTATCACTCTCTCTCTGTGTGTCTGTGTGGAATCGGAACGCAGCATCCGCATTCGCAGCCGTATTCACATCCGCATCCTGCTGGCATTTTCAGGCTGTCTGTCAGCGACTGCTGTGTGTGTGTGTGTGTGAGTGAGTGTGTGTGTGCCACTTACTGTTTTGCAGACAATTAGTTTCGTAAGCAGTTTTCCTATTCTTTTGAACTTTAAGTTTTGTCAGCTGCGTTTCTACTTCGCCTTCTCTCTCTGTGTGTGCATGTGTGTGTGTGTGTGATGGTATGTGTGTTGACTTATCAACTCGTATTGTCTTCAGCTAAGGCACACACTCCAGCTCCAGCCCCACACTTGACGCTAAACAATGAAAAGAAAATTGATTCGAAACTCCTTCGAGCAAAATCGCATCGAAAATGAATCGAAAATGAAATGGAACGTGACCAACTGTGGCCACATGTCAATATGCTAATGATCTGGCACAGCCACAGCCACAGCCATAGCCACAGCTACAGTTCCAGCTACAGCCAGAGACTGTGTCTGTGCCTCTGCCTCTGCCTGATTATTTTGCTGATTGTTTTTTGGGCGCTTGCAGCCCTTTGACGTTAAAGGCTTTAAATAGACATTTCCGATTGCAGGACGCCTGGGCGGCCATATTTGCCTGTCGCCTGAAAATTTGACGAGCTGCCAGGTCCGGGGTCAACCGGGTCCTGTCGGGTCCAGCCGGGTCCAGCCGGGGCCATGTTGTACTGTAATTGGCGGCCAAAACGAATTGAAACGGGAAATCGCAAATAAATTGAATGAAACGTGCCACAACCACAGCTGGCATCAGAGAGAGAGAGAGAGAGAGAGAGAGAGAGAGAGAGAGAGAGAGTGTGTGTGATAGAGAGTGGGAGGGAGGGAGAGGGAGAGCTTTATCTGTTGGTCATCTAAGTGCCGCTCTGTGTGTGTGGGTGCAGCTGCTGCTGCTGTTGACCGCAAAGTGACGTTTCCGTTTCCGTATCCGTGACGCGTGTGCATGCAGCAATATAAAACGTAGCCTCTCTCTCTCTCTCTCACTCTCACTCTACCTCTCTTCCTCACTCTCCCTCGCCCCCCTACCTCAAAATATTTGACTTGGAATGTGTCGCTCGCAAGCCCAAAAAAAAAAAAAAAGTGGCCCGCTGCTTGGGGCTCGTCAAAGAGCAGCATTGGCCACGCATCCTGGTAATATCCTGCCACCTGTACAGGTAGCATAGCATATATACTTATATATATGCCGCAGCACAGTTTGCAATGAAAATGCTTTTTATTGAAATGCAGAAAGGTGGCGGCAGCAGGCAAAGGCTTGCGGTCTGCAGTTGCGCTGGTCTCGAATATCAAATACTTTTTGTCGTTAACAGAAACACGTAGAGGGTACGACCTGGAGATACCATGGAACTGCCCTGGCTAGACGCTGGCATATGCTATTAGCCAAGTTAAGAAGATTTAGATTGCGACATGAGGAAATAAGCGAGAAGCAAAGGAAGTGAGAAGTGTAAGCGAAATGGTGGTCGACGGAGAGAGGGAGCGGGCTAGGGGGACGGGAGAGATAGAGAGATAGAGAGTGAGAGAGAGGGGTCAAGAGACGCAGAAAACTTGCTGGCAAATCGGATGCAAATAATCTGAGAATATTTAAAAATTATATTCAATAGTAATTAGAGATGGCAAACTATCGATAGTTGACGATAGCTCGCTTTGAAGAGTCGAGGATAGTCGTGGAGAGATTTAAGAAATTTTTTATTTTATTTTTATTTTAATAATTTTTTTTGTTCTTATAATTTTTATAATTGTTTTTATTTTTATAATGCTTAATTTGTCATTTTTCATAATATTTAATTTTTTTTTATAATTTTTATAATTTTTTCCATCTGCATTCTTTCGCCTCCATCTATAATCTGGCATCGCCCGGAAGCTACTCTGCCCAAGGTTCTGCTATAAGAAATAGACGTCATTTTTTGGGCTACCTTTGGATCAACTCTCTCTCTCTCTCCTTTGTCCCTCTCTCTATCTTTGGTTTTTTGCGTAACATGAAAGCAGCTGCGACCGCTGACAGTAAAACTCCGCCAGGCACCAATAGCCCTGCTGCGTTGCCTGCCTGCTGCTCTGTGGCACAGCGCAAACAAAGTGCAGTGTCCGGCACACACATACGCACACACACACACACACACATAGACAATGCATACCGCACTGTTTTTTAAATGACTTCCTTCTTTTGTTTCTTTTGCTTTTCGCTTTTCGCTTTTTACATTCATTGTTTTCCATGAATGAACAGCTGCTAGCGCCCCAGAGTGACAAAGCGAATAAGACATGCAGAGAGAGAAAGGCAGAGAGAGAGATAAAGATAGATATTATATGGGGCGTGGCGTGGTCTGGTGCAGGCAAGCACACAATGCGAAAAATTAATTCTCGCAAATACGTTTACAATTGCGTAATGGCTGAGCTGCAGTCGTTGGTGGCGGGGACGGCGAGGGGCAGGGCTGGACTGTGGCTGACTAGCAGTTGCATTAAGCCATAAGCTGCAACAAATGACATACACACACACACACAACACAGGAATGCTGTTATTTGTGGTTGTCGACAGCTGCCCAAAAAAGTATGCTACGATTTTTTTCATTTTTTCTATTTGGTTTGTTTTGCTGCCCTTCAAAGGGATTTGGATTAGGGCAGCGCAATATATATGTATATATGGGAACGCGCTGCTAATAGTTGTTAATATGAGCGACAAACCACATTCTATGGCGCTTGTCGATTGCCGAAGCTGGCCTAAGCGGCAAGCACTTAATGCGAGTTGTAATTCGAATAATTGTCGAGGATACAAGCTGAAATTTAAATTTATTTTATATTAATTATTACTGATTACTGAATATATATATATCTATATATTTATATATATAATATCTATGCAAAACAATAATAATTAATATAAAATAAATTTGATTTTCAGATTATATATTTATAACATATAATATAATATAATATAACATATTATATATATAAACATATATCAATTATTTATACATATTTAAAAAAAATATATAATCTATTTATATATAATTTTTAATATTATATATATATATATATTAATGCAGAATTAAAATATTAAAAAAAAAATATATATATATATTTATTTTAATAATTTAAATATTCATTTTATTTATAAAAAATTGTATATAAATATATTTTGCTTTTCTCTAACTCGTGTCTCAATCAGCGTCAATTAAATACTTGAAATATTTTACTAAATTACATAAATCGTGTACATTTTCACATTTTTACACTTATTATTTAATTATCGCAGCACTCTCCAAATGGTCAAATGATAATTAAAAGTTGAAAATATGTGCGGTGTTGTTCTTATGTGATTGTGTGTGTCTGGCTGTGTGTGTTTGGCGTGTCCAAACACTCATACGCATAATTTGCATTGTTGTTTGTATCTTGAGAGCTACACGGCTCTGCTGGCCCTCGACCACTACCCCTCTGCGGTTAACCTAATTTGCTTTAATTAACATTGCTGCATATTTAATTTTACAAACATTGCCACATACACACACACACACACACACACCCTCACGCACAGGTATTTAGTTCGCTTTTCAATTAAGTTGCGCATATTTTTTTTTCTTTTTTTTCTCAATTTTTTCAGTTTTCCCTTTTTTGCTGCTTTCTTTTCTGGTGTTGTTGTTGCTGCTGCTCATCGCTTGTCAAATGGTTTCTAATTACGCACAGCTGTGCCACGCCCCTGCGGACGCCCACTTGACTTGGTTGACTGACTTAATTACAAATTGCATTATTTATCGTGCAACAAAGTTCGTCAAACTGCAGTGCGAGGCAGCGCCCGGGCTGCCGCTGCTGCAGCAGTAGCACAAGCAGCTCACAAGGATAATCATCAGCATTTCGAATGTGTTAATGCAATTTGTGTGTGTGTATGTGTATGTGTGTGTGTGTGCGTATTAATGGGGCAAGTGGGTAGGGGCAGGGGCAGCGCTTGACACACCACTGAGTTGCATCATCAAATATTCTTTTATAGTATGTGCGGGGGATAAGCAGCTGCAGAGCGCAAAAGTTGCAAGTTGTGCAACTGTTTGCATGATTACGCCACAGTAGACACTCGCTAGTGTGCGACGGCATGGAATGAAGCTTTATCGCATTTTATGTGGATCAAAGAGTTGCTTAATCTAAGTGATAAAGGGGTGTATTCATTGATTGATTGATTGACTGAGTGGTTGATTGAGTGAGAAACTCACTGATTGAGTATGTGATTAATGATTGACTGATTGATCATAAAAGTATGCGACTATCGACTATTTGACTGGCAGATTAACTGATTGACACTGGGGAAGATTGATTGATTGACTGATCAAATGACCAATTGCAAGTCAACTGGTGACCACCTTAGTAATTCAGTAATGCAAGGAAAATTACCTGATTGATTGATTGATTAGCCCAAAAGCTTACTGGAGACTGACTGATTGCCGAACTGATTGATTGAAAGGTTTAGTTACTGAGTGATTGACTGCTTGATGAATAAGTAAATTGAGTGATTGATAAACTGATCGATTGATTGACAGACATTGATTGACTGAATAAATGATTGAATAACTATGTGACTGACTGTGACTATTTACTATCTGATTGACTAACTGATTGATTAATGGGATGATTGATTGGTAAGCCCTGAATGACTTCATGATTTGTGATTAATTGCATGTGCAATTTAATTAACTAATTGAATATAGTCTAATTTTAAGCCCAAAGCATCACATCCTAGCGAGTGTTTACTGTGCCAGCAGGAGGCACAATAAATATTTGCACAGATTTGAAAGGGCTGTTGAAGTCGTGCAACTTTTGGAGGCGTCTGTGGGACAGCCGCAGCCTCAGAGTCGAGGTAACATTAATATACACACGCACACACACAGGCACGCCCACACACATATGCATATGTAATATGATGATGATATGACCCGCCTCTGTCTTTGTGTGGACACATTTGCGGCTGTGCCCAAGTTGATTAAAATCCGTACCGCTTCAAAGCTCGCCCCGCTAGGCAGCTACCTTTATAGTTAGTTAGTCAGTAGAGCTCTCTGTCTCTCTCTCTCTCTGTGTGTGTGTGTGTGTGTGTGTGTGACTGCTCTGTTGCCAGCTGCACTGCTCTGGAAACTCTCGCAGAGTGACCCACAGGCAAGACAGCAAGACAAGAAAACGCCAAAGCAAGTCAACTTTATGCATCCAAATTACTTTTATTTCCACAACAGAAGTTTTGATATTCAATGTATTCGAAATTTATATTAACTGCTGGAAATTAGGTTACTAGTCGAGTCGCAGACCCTGAGGGTAGGTAGGGTAGCACAAATAATTTCCTTGCCTATAGGTAAATTGTTATGTGCAGCTATCTTGTCGCTTCTCTTTCTCTTCAGTTCATTTCATATTAAAAACTGATGCTATTTCTGAAAGCATCTCTAGAGGTTTGGTTTTTATTCCTCGATTCGCCCCGAGGCCCCTCAAAGTCAACATGATGTCAACGTTACTAATTTAGCCATAATCCAGATGGCTGTTATGTGATCTGCTATAATCGGGTTTGGGCAAGCGGGTCGTAGCGTGCTGCGCGCCGAGCGCTGCTTGCACACATCGATTGCAAAGCGTTCAAAGCCCTCTTCGGCTCGGCATAATCCAAATGAAGCTCGTCACGCTGGCAGAGGTCACCTTAATTATGGTCACAATTAACAGTTGGAAATGCGCCGCGCGTTGCAGTTGGCACACATAGAGCATGCCGCCACGGCTCTAGCCCAGCCCAGCCCAGCTCCGGCCCACTCGCCACCCGCCTCTCGCCTCTCCCATGCTGGGACACATTTCATTTCATTTGGCATGACCTCACACAGGCTCTATGTGCATGTGTGTGAGTCTGTGTAATCTCATTACAAATTCAAATGCGCTGCGGCGGTGCGTTGACGTTGCCCTCTCGAGTTGCTGCTGCTGCTGCCGGGGGTTGGCCGCCATGACGCCCCCGCACCGCGGCGCAGTCCTTAGGACTGTGGACATGGTAAATGCTGCAACCGCGTTGTCACTCAATTATGTGCCATGTGTGCGCGACATCGCACACTTTTCAACACTGTCCAAAGATGCCACACGGCACAGCACACGATAAGGGCACACTTTGGACAGCTACCAAAAAGGGGAGGACAGCAGGACATCGGAAGCGGGGACAGAGACAAATGAGGTGAGGCTGAGGAGCACAGCTGAAGTGGACAAAGGCAAAGTTGAACGTCGACTTGTGGCGCAGGCGAACAGCACTTCAATGGATTTGCATATGAGTGCAAATTAGAGATATCTGAGCAGCTAATTAAGATGAGAATGCGGTGGGCTAAGCGGAGTCGGAAGAAGCGCGCAAGAAGTGAGGGTGGCAAAAAATGATTTAAGCTAGCAGCTAGGGATTAGCGAAGCAAAAAGGGGTTGTGTATTGGAATATTGTGTGGGGAGAGGAAGAGAGAGAGAGAGAGAGAGAGAGAGAGAGAGAGAGAGAGAGAGAGAGAGAGAGAGAAAGAGAGAGAGAGAGAGAGGAAGAGATACTCAGATAGAGGTGTATAAAAAACGAGAGGGAGAGCAAATAAGTATTTAGTTATAGAGAAAGTGCAGAGTTAGAGAGATAGATAGCGAGAGAGAGAAAGATATATAGAAAAAGATAAGATAAGATAAGTGAAATAATAAAGAAAAATTTGGCTACTTTCGATATCTGGAAAATACTGAAGTATCTGTCTAACTAGAGCAGGTGTCTAGGCGGAAATATTTAATATCTTGCAAAGCAAGTTAAGCAGGAAATCGAACTCGTTCTCAACTACCTGGCAGCAGACAGCCATAATTGTGTTTTCACTTGGGCGTGGTATTTGCAAGTCGGGCACTCTTCAGCACTCCGACTTGGTTCGCTGCTCTATTTGCTTTTATAAGTTCAGATTGTCGAGGGCTGAAGGGTGGTCGCGGCCCATTCGGCATCATCATTCGCCACTTGGCAGCTTTATGTCATTGCCGGTTAAGTGATGCATCTAATTTGCAGCTGTTGTCGCAGCCGCTGCCACAGTCGCTGCCTGTGTGGGCTGGAGTGAAGGAAAACTCGTGAAGAATTTGCATTTGGTGCTTGGAAAAATGTTTGCATTTACTGTGTGCCGTGCGCAACGTAAGTAATGCCAACATAGTCAGTCCATAGCTTCATCACTCTCTCTCTCTCTCTATGACTCTCTCTCTCTCCCCCTTTCTTAGTTGCTTCTTGTGTCTGCCTGCTGCGCCTCATGCTCGTTAATTTTGCAGCATTTCCGCTAGCAATTTGGTGGCAGCTTCGCCGTCGTCGTCGTCTTGTGGAAATATTACGTATACGCGGTGGAAAAAGCGCCAACCGGAAATGCAGGAAGCGGATATTACACGCTCCAGAAAACACACAGCATAGCAAGCTGCACACAGATATGACTTTTGACGACAGGCGCCAAGGGCTGCCTAAGGGCTGGGCGGGACGAGCCAAAGCAATTGCGACATTTTCCTTATTGCTCTCGTTGTTGTTGCTGCTATTGTAGTTGTTGCAGCAGCTGCTGCTGCTGCGCTTTATGCATGTCTCGTATTTGGACAGCTGGTCAATGCGAAAACTGTTAACTTCTTGCTGTCTGCTCGTCACACCGCGTCAGCTGCCTAAGTGCTAAACGAGGCGTATACTTAATGTTGATATTCGCATTAAGTATACGTTGCATGGGCTTCCGTCGTAGCTGTCAATATATATATATAAATATAAAATATAAATATATATATATATTATATATATTATATATTATATATTATATATTATATATTATATATTATATATTATATATTATATATTATATATTATATATTATATATTATATATTATATATTATATATTATATATTATATATTATATATTATATATTATATATTATATATTATATATTATATATTATAGGGTATCTGTCTGTCGACTATGCATATTCATTCCCATATGCTGCTGAAAGCTGTAAGCTTTATCATCGCTTTGACATCTTTTAAATGGCCCAACTAAACTGGCCTAATGAAAAACGAGGCGTATGCGTGATATTGAGATATATATTATGTATACGCCAGGTGATACATGATTAAAATATATATATATATATATATATATATATATATATATATATATATATATATATATATATATATATATATATATTCCATTATACATTCATATACATCTATTACAGAGCATCCCTGGGTTGACTACAGTCGCCACACTTCGTCCTCCGACTGCAATTGGAGCGCACTTAATGGGCGCCGGGTGCTGCGGGGCTGTGTTACTGGGCTGTTGGGTGTTGGGGCATGACTGTTAAATTGCTTGGCCCACTGAAATTTTTGCGAGCCAACAACAACGGATCAAAGACGGCCAAGGCAAGCGTTTACCTACCTTTGAGCTGAAAACGAGTCGAAAATGCAAATGAAAACTCGATGCGATTCGTGTAAGATTTCTTTGTTTTCTTTATTGAACATAATAATTTGTTGTTGTTGTTGTTGTTGGTTTTTAATGCTTGCTCACTTGCTTGTTAAATGTTTGTTTTGTTTTGTTTTTCTTGTTTTCATTCGCCTTAATT
Organism: Drosophila fulvimacula; assembly: GCA_035045555.1. NCBI lineage: Eukaryota > Metazoa > Arthropoda > Insecta > Diptera > Drosophilidae > Drosophila > Drosophila fulvimacula. Next base: position 1,150,400 of record JAWNOX010000110.1, on the reverse strand, counting down.
TAAATATAATTTATTTAATTTTAATCGTCAAGGTTTTCGCCTTATGCAATTTGCTGACCTTTAATTCAATTATTTCTGCTTCATTTTGTTTAGTTTAGAATCGTAGCGTATATCCATATGCATAAGTTTTATAATTATTTATTTTTATTTTTATGTTTTAGCTTTTGCATAAAAAAAAATTATTTTTTAGCCGTAATAATGAACATTAATTTGTAGCTTTAGCTTCACATATATTTATGTGAACTGTTTGGCTGTGTATCTATGTGTGTGTGTGTGTGTTGTTTGCATTTCATTTTTAATTGCTAATTAACATTATTGACAATATATATATATATATATATATGTATATATATATATTTAAGTACAATATTTATAATTTTTAATTCAATTTGCAATTTTTATTATTATTATTTTTTGTTGCAATCAAAAGCGCCGTTAAGTGATCTGTCTGTATGTGTGTGTGTGTAAATGCGTGTGTTATTTAGTTTTGCATTTAAAAAAAAATTGTTTTTTCAATGCAATTTTCTCAATTTTATTAGTGTTAAAAATTCTTGTTTTCAGCGCGTGTGTATGTGGGAACTATAAATAAATATCGAAATAAAATAATTTGCTCGTGCATGAATAAATGCTTAAATATATATATTTGTATATATATATATATTTTAAAGTTGCGTTTTTTCTTCTTCTTCTTTTCATATAAATTTAAAATTGTCAGCCATTTTTTGTTTAATAAAAACATGTATGTATTTCATTTTTTTTATTATAATTATTTAATTATTTTTAATTTTAATTTTATTTATTTAAATTTATTTTTATTATTCTTTTGTTTATTATTTTTCTACGTTTTTTAAGCTGTCTGCCTTGCTATATATATATATATATATATATATATATATATATTACTTAAATCTATAAAAACTGTTGTAATTAAAAATGGTTTTTGCCTTTGCTTTTCTTCGTCTTATTCTTCTTCTTTTAATGTATTTAAATTTATTCATTATCCGTTTGCTGCTGCTTTTTGTTAATATTTTAATAGCTAGACTTTATCGTATTGTAAAAAAAAAATATTCATATATATATATAAATATATATATGTCTCATATCGTAGTTGAATTATTCATGTAAATCCTGCTCTGCTATATCTTTTTAATTCATTAATTTTGCATATTTTGGCTGCTTAGTTTTGTTCTTTTTGTTGCTGTTTAGGCTTCTTGTGTAATCAAACGTAAATTTTGTTCACTTTCTGTTTCGTTTCGAAGTTTTATTTTAAAATTAAGTACACACATTAGTTAAGCTAGCGTTCCAGTTTATGTACAACATTTATGTCACTAATAGTATTAATATTTATTTTCCTTTTAGCTCTTTCGACTGCATTAAACATGCGCTTTGAATGAGAACTCAAAGTGGTTTTTATTTCTGTCCTTCAATAATTAATTAATTGTATTTATGTACATAAATATTTATGCGCTGGGGATACGAAAAAAAAATTGAACACAAATTGAAACAATGTTCCAAAAATTTGCATAAATATTTTATAGAAATTCTGTTTTGTTAGATGTGAAAGAAAATGCAACACTAATTAACATAAATTGCACGCACACACACACACGCACGCTCATACACTCCTAATTAAATAAAAAGAATCAAAAATACGTTTCGAATTGCAGCATATTTAATTTGTAATTATATATTAATTAATTATAATTAATTTGCAATATTGTTAAATGTTCCGCAAGCATTTGGAGCTGCATTAAAGTTCAACTTTAAGTACATAAAATTTTGGATGGATGCATTAGTCAGTTGATAAGTATAATATTAAAAAAAAAAAAATTACAATTGAATTTGAATTAAAAATATATATTTTAAACTTTATTTTATTTTTGAAGTTTTATATTATATTATTTATATTTTATTTGATTTACTTTTGAATTTTTTTTTCTACACAACACAACAAACATCTAGAATTTCGTGGGCTTATCATTTGGTTAGCGTTCTCATATTTTTTTTTTTTAGAATTTTTCAATTAGTTTTTTAATATTTTTTTTTTTTTATTATTTAATTTTTTGCTTTGATTGTGGCCTTTTCGAGCGTGCAGGGGCAGATCTAGAAGGGAGAGGTTGGCGTAGGGCGGGGCCATTATTACAACCGAATGTTCATTTAGCTGTCTACACAGAGCTCGCTCATGTATTTATCATATCATATCATATCATATATATGTATATGTATATGTATATGTTTATATCCATATGCATATATGTATGTGTGTAACTAGATGTATGTACAAATCTAAATTTCTTTTTTTTTTTTTTTTTTTAAGTGCAAATGTCGACTTGGATGGATTTTTGTTTTATTTTGGGAAAGACAAAATATATATTTGCATTATAATTAACAAAAAAAAAAAGAAAACAAAAATAAAAGTAAAAAGTAACAAGTATTAAAATGCGCAGCGGCAGTTGGAAATCTCTCTCTGTGTGCAGTTTCCATCGGGATTTCCAGTAGCCAGTGTCTTACAGACAGCTATAAGCATTTTGTAGATATTTTTATAATAACAGCTAATCAAGAATTATATATATATATATATATATATATATATATATAAGTTGGACGAAATTTGTTTAAGGTTTCAAGGAAGGTTAAGGTTCGACTTCAACAAAATGTACAGCTCGCTTGGACGCAATAAAGAGTGTTGTAAAATGGCAAAAAAGAGAATGAAACAATTTCAATAAAATTGGCCAGGGGTTTCTCCTATGTCTGTGTCTATGTTAAACACACAAATGTGCTGTGCTACGTGGCGTATGCGTAATATTCATTATTCATTTTCTTTTCGATTCCTATCAAAACGATATCCTCGGCCATTCCAGCTATGTTGCGTATTCAATATTTGTATTTTGTTAAGTATTTATAATTAGCTTTTAGCAGTGTTGATAAATGTTTAGTTGTTTTAGCTTGAGTTCATTATTTTGAGTTAGTTTTAATCTTGAACTAGTTGATTTTTTTTTGTTTTTTGTTGTATTAAAATATTGCGAACTTCGTGCGCGCTGCTCGCTGCTCGCTGCTCGCTACTCGCTTCGCATCTATTGCCTAGGCATTTGTCTTCTATTCGCATTTTCAGTTGTGACTCTGTTGTGACGTCACTAGCTCAAGCATTTTAGTTGAAGCATTGCATGTATTTATGTATGTATGTAAATATATTTATGTATATGTTAAGGTATTTAAAAAATTGGCTTCTCTCTCTCTGTCGGTTCGCTAATGTTGTTCGCTTCTCTCTTTTCGTTTCTCTCGTTTGTCTGATTCATCATTTGGCCACTTGGTTTCGTTTGTTTGTTTTCGTGTTTCTCATTTTGTTGTTTTACTTCTGCTCGTTTCATCTCAATTCGTTTCCGTTCGTTTCAATTTCAAGCGATCCTCTTGCTTTGATTTTGTGTTTTACTATTTTTGTGAGAACTTTTTGCTACATTATTATTATTATTATTATTATTTAAATTTATTTCTGTAATTTATTATTTATTTATTTTTTTTTTCATTTGTCTTAACTGCTTATTGCGTTTTATAAACACTAACTTGTCATTTTATATTTATTTATTTATTTATTTTTTTTTATTATTTATTTTTTTTTTATTTTTTTTTTATTTATTTTTTATTCTTATTAAAACTACTCAACTTAAGCCGATTGCTTGTTGTGTTTTCTCAATATTTTGTTTTGTTTTTGTGTGTTCGCTGTAACTTAATCAACTAGACGCCGTATAACTAGTAAAAAAATGTGTTTTTGACTGGCTCACACCAACATACTAGGTAATATATGCTATACGTTAAGTAATACTAGACAAAAAAAAATATATAGTTTCGTTTGCTTACTAGCCTAGAATTGTAAATGTCTATCGATCGAAAACCGAAAATCAAAATATAAACAAACAAACAAATACTCGCATCTTTGCACGTAAATACATAGTTGCATTCTCAGCAGCCAGAACTTCACTTGCCTGCCCAAGCTCGTTCGCTCTCTCCATTTCTTTTCTTTCTTTTTTTTGATTCAGCTATTCTTGTGGGTGCCTCTGGGGTGGCTGGCTTAGTAGCGCTGCTGATACTCATGATGCCAGCGATTGAAATCAATGTGGAACACGATTATGGAACCAGTTGACAGGCCAGCGAGCAAATATCTGTGGAAGAGACGAACAGAGAGGACGAGAAAGAGAAAAAGAGAGAAAACATATATGGTTAAGTTGTAAGTAAAGTTTAGACCCGCCCCTTGCAGCACTTACTTCTGATCGTGAGTGAGTGCCAGCGAGCGTATGCCTGCATTGCAGGCGGGGAAGGCATAGAGCGGCGCCAGGTTGAAAGTGCGCCATACCTCGACAATGCCGCGATCTCCGGCGGTCATCAGATACTCGCCATCGCGCGAGAGCAGCATGCACTGAGAGATAGATAGAGAGAGAGAGAGAGAGAAAGAAAGAAAAAGAGAGAGGCATATAAGTACCTAGGGTTAAATAGGAGCTCAGCTGTGCCTGGGACTCACCTGGAGATTATCGTTGTGTGTCTCGTGGCGCAGCTTCTTGCCATTGATGGTATAGGCCGCAACATTGCCCTTGTCATAGTTGATGACGATGAAGCCCTCGCGCGACATGGTTATCAGCTCCGGCGAATGAAAGTCGACGGGCGGATCCAACGAGCGCAGCAAGTCGCCGAAAGTTGTGTGTATCAATACAGGGCCATCTAATGAGAGCGAGAGTATGGGAAGAGAGAGAAAGAGAGTGTGGAAAGAAATATATGTAGGCTTGGCTAAAGCTGACAGCGAGTTAAACTTACTCGTTGAGCCCGACACAACCAGTCCGAGCTCAGCGCTGATGACTACCGAGGTGACAGCCTGCTCGTGACCCGTGAGAGTGGCACGTGGCGTGGGCACATCGCCCTCGCCAACAATGCTCTGGGTGCGGGCATTCCAATGCCAGAGCAGCACTGTGCAATCCGCCGAGCCGGAGGCTATGTAGCAATCGGAGGTAATGTTGCACTCGCTGCGGGCCATGCAGGTGACGACGCCGAAATGCCCAAAGACGATTTGCACGATTTTCGCTAAGTGAGAAAAAAGGGGCAAAGAGACACAGAGTAAGGCTTAGGGTAACTCAAAGCTTGGTAGGGTCTGATGAAGGAGAGCAAGCGAGATACTGACTCAACAGTGCTCAAAAAGTTATCTTGGTTTTGAGCGAGGGGTAAAGCCCTAGACCTATGGCACACTCACCTGTCTCGGTTGCGAACACTCGAAAACTGTTGTCCCAGAAGCCGCAGGCAATGAGGAAACGACTGTCCACGGTGGTCACAAAGCAGTTGGAGCGAATCTTAAGCATTTGGCTAAAGTTGTCTCCCAAATGGCGACGGCTTACCGCGTGGCTATTGTTGTTGGTGCCATGCACAGCTGGAGACAGAGAGAGAGAGAGAGAGACAGAGGAAAAGAGAGAGGGAACCATTAGGAAATCCTAGTGATGAAGCATAGTTAACCCTTCAGTACTCACCTAGCACCGGATCAATGGTTAGCGGCTGATTGGAGCCAGGCGATTGCGGCGACTCAGCATAGCTTGGACTCTGGACGGATGCGGTGTAGTTGCAGTTCCAGCGATTCACCGCAAACTGATGGCCAGCAGTCACCGTGACGACGGACGGCAGCGAGAGCTGCGGATACGTGTTGGCCGAGATGTGGATGATGGGCGAGTTCTGATAGAACTTGAGCATCTGGCACAGGTCCTCGGGCATGGCACTGAACATCATGGGCGACAGGTGCATGGCCGAGCTGCGCGGCGGATGCGGCTCCATTAGCAGCTGGCTGGGCGTTTGGCCGAAGTTGCGTATCTGATTCTCGACAGCCTCGCGCATCACCGGATCAAGCACGCCGTCCAGATCGACGCTGCCCTCGTAGGTGAGATAGTAGAACACGTTGGTGGCCCGAATCGCCTCGGGTCCCCGCTGCTTGTAGCCGAATATCAGATCGATCCACTGATGCAGCTGACAGGACACGAACTCCGACTCGAGAGCCATGCGGTTGATGCGCACAAACTCCTCGGGGGTCTTGGCCCAAGGGGGTAGCTCGATGTCGTCCACAAGGGCGCCATCCTCACGGTGTCCCAGCCTATAGCCGGAGGCGTTGTAGAACATCTCTGGCAGGAAGTACCATTCCGGTATCAGCTCCTTGACGTCGGACGTGTCGCGCTGGCAGTTCTTCCAGCTGAGTGAAACGGATGAGAACAAGCGATCCGGGTAGTCGAACTTGCCGCCCTGCAGCGCCAGGAACATGGACGTGAAGGGCTCCACGCGCACCAGCCAGTTGAGTGTGAAAGCGGCGGTTGAGTAGTGGGTGCCGTAGTGGAATGGCGGAATCGTATCGCTGTCCCAGCTCTCGTAGCGCTCCTCGAAGTAGGCCCGACGCGAGGGATTCAGTGCGCCAATGGGCTTCGACAGATCCCGGTAGTTGGAGGGCAGGCTGAGGTCCAGATCCTTCGAGTCGTAGTTGGTTAGCACCCAGGGAAAGATCGGGTACTGGTTTAAATCGTTGTATGTGCGGCCGGCAATCGTGTTGAGGAACATCAAGTACTCAAAGTTGGAGATTTCCCGCCGCTGCCATTTCTGGGTCATGTTCGAGTTGCGCATCAGCTGGCGCGGAGACATCATCGAGGCCCGCCGGGTCTGCGGTATGCCGTATTTGATGCCCACGCCGACGCGCGGCAGCGCCTTGATCACCTTTTTGACGGTGTGCTGGTCGGGGAAGGCGAACAAAATGGAGGTGCGGCTGGCCAAAAAGATCTCCAGCGCCACGTTCTGCAGCAGGTAGCGACGCGAGAATATGGCGCGCACTTCGGAGAAGTACCACTTGCCGTGGAGGTGGTCGCAGTATTTGAGCACCTCGGCGTCGATCTTGTGGAACTCGGGATGGTCTTCATCCACCTCGAAGAACATCTCGGTGCTGGTGATTGACACAGTGCCGGGCGCCACCAAGCCGGGCGCTATCAAACGCGCCTTCGTGCTGATGTTGACGGGTCCGGTGAGGTCCAGATCCAGTTCACGATCCTCGATGAGCAGCTCGGCGTCGTCCAGCAGCTCGCTGTTGTGCTGCGACGACGGATGCGCCCGGGACACGGCGATCTGTGTGTGGAACTCGTCGCGTGTCTGCAAGATGGCATCCTCCGGAGCTCCGTTCTCCAGGGCCGCCTTCAGCGTCGCCTGGGGATGCGAAGAGCCGCGCGGGTTTTGCACCATGCGCTTGCGCCGGCGCGCATCGTCCTCCCAGGCATCCAGTTTCCAGTAGGTGGCCTTGGCCAGTGGCCCAACCGTCGCTGTCAGCGAGCTGGTGATGGAGCCCAGGCCATTGGCATCGCCCCAGGCGCCGTGTCGGTTGCACATGATGTTGCGCACCTTTTCCAGCAATCGGCTGGCGATGACGTTGTCGCGACGGCGTGCGGCCGTGATCAGGTGGTCGCACATGCGCTCCTCCTCGCGCCGCTCCAGCAACGTCTGGGCGCACTGCGACTCGAAGTCGGCGTGCTTGAGCACGTCGTCGGCGCGCATGCGGTTCAGGATGAACTCGGCCTCATTGGCCACGCGCACGATGTGATCCTTCATGGCGTGGGAGAGCAGGCGGCCCTCGTTGATCAGCTCGATGAAGGCGAGGCCGGCGTGCTTCTGCAGGCTGTTCTGCCACTCCTGCGAGCAGAGCAGCATGACCAGCTCGACCACGGAGTGGGAGTTCTTAAATGTGGTTAGACCTTTGCCCTCCATCAGCAGCTCCTGGCCGTGCGAGCCGACCAGCGTCTTGGAGAGAAAGGGCGCAAAGTCCACCATGATTTCACGCAGCAGCGGACACACGGGACCCAGAGCTATCTCCAGCTTCTGCGTGAGGCTGGCCTCTCGCGACGGCGTCGTCAGAGGCAGCTGGGCCACCAGCGCCGGCGGCTTCATGGGCAGCTCGTCGGGTCGCGTGCGCTGCTGCTGCTGCTGCTGCTGTTGCTGCTGTGCGCCAGGCACGGAGTTCGCATTGCCGGCGCCGCCAGCGGCCACGCCTGCACCACCACCGCCCACGCCATAGCCGTCCGGCACACGCACCACCGATATCTCCGAGTCGGGCTTATCACCGCGCTCACTGCCCACGACCATGCCCAGTCGCGAAACGCCCTGCTGCTGCTGATGCTGATCATGCTTGGCGCTGTCGCCGCCATCGACGAGGCCCACGACGAGCCCAGCGCTGGCTGCCGCCTGCACAGCTGCATCCTCGTTCAAGTTAACATCCGTCCAGCTCTCGTCATTCGAGTTGCTCGGCTTGTGGTCGTCGGCCAAGATGTCGCTGGACGACTCCACCTCGGGCACCTCGTTTTCTGTCGAGTTCATGTTCAGCGAGACAACGTCGGAGTCCACGCTCTAAATGGCCCCAAGGATTATACAAGAATGAACATAAAGATATATATAAATACATTAGGCACAGGGGAAAGCCAAGGTTGAAGCGTTTGTTTTGTGTGGGTTTTGCATTACAGAAGCTGTGCTCGGGGCAGGTGCAGGGGACAGACGATGGGTGCGAATTGAGTGCGATACAAGGCATGGTTAATGCTGCATGTGTTGGGTGCTGCTATCGATAGTCGATAAAGTATTATCGTTATCGATATCGTATATACTCGATCAGTGTTAAGTGCTGCTATCGCTAGTCGATAGAGTATTATTGCTATCGATTAGTAGTATAAGTAAGTCTTGGGAACCTATACTTTTAATGTTCTCGATAAATCGATATCTCGTTAACCGATAACAAATCATAAGGAAATTTACATTGATTTGCATTCCACTGCTTATTCATCGATATTTATCGGTTGCTAGTGCTAGTTATGGACTTTCGTGCACTGTATGTGTTTGTGTGTGTGTGAGTGTGTGTGTTTACACTTTGCTATCGTTTGCACATTAATTATGCACCCTGAACAATAAATCAAAGCTTCAGTGCGCTAAGTAAAGCTCATCCTACCGCCCCAATCCTGTTGACCAGCCACGTCCTCTCTCTCTAGCTCTTGTCAACACATGCATTTGTCAACGCCACGCACAAAATGCTATCTACAGATCGCTATATAGAAACCTAGCACGAGCCCCTTCACCCTCAACCACCCACTCTCCTCACCCTATACTCAGGCCCTCTGTTTGACAGTGATTTGCATAAAAGGCAATTCAAAGCGGTAATCTCTCCTTCTCTCTCCCTCGCTCTCTCCCTTAAACAAATTTTGCTATTACGTAACTCAGCTCATCCGAAAAGCATTAGCCAAAATGGACATAACAGACAGACACACTCCATATGCTGGGGCTGGGCCAGGTTGTGGGAATGAAGGAACGGATAGCCATATGACAGAATTTGTTAAAGCGTTTGACAAATGTCAACTGTCAGACACAAATGCAGCACAGAAATGGGTAAACTAGGTGTTAACACAGCTGCTTCCCTGTCTACGTGCTACGTGTGTGTGTGTGGGTGACAGCTGTTGCGCCTACAAAATCTGCTTGCAATATCCGCTTTGAATGCTTGTGCAGCTGAAACTGAAATCAATCGCCTTTTGTTTGGCTGGGAATTTCACTTGTGGCCAAATTGTGTGTGTGTGTGTGTGTGTATATGTGGACTACATGATTAACTATGCTTGTGTGTGTGTGTGTGTGGTGTACAGCGTGAGCTGGATTTGCTATATTAATAATGCAAGCAGTTCATTAAGAACCCAAAACCGGAAGACGGCACGTCGTGACTGCCGCACAATGAAAGCTGCTTCGTTCATCTCTCCCTCTCTCTATCTCTCTCTTTGTGTGCTTGCTCTTATTCTAGTTTGTAACACTAATTGCATACCATATACATAGACATTAACATACATAAATCACAGGACACACACACAATACAAACAAATCCGTGAGACACACAACAAATCACGTGGCGCACGCAGCCAAAATCAAACTGAAGAGTTGTATTAGTATGTGTGTGTGTGTGCGTGGGCCGTGTGTAGGCGCGGACTTCCGCTGAGATTGCCTAATGATTTATTGATTGCATTTAATTGCAATTCAATTTGTATTCCCTTTTCTTTTCTTTTTTTTTTGGAATCAAACAAATCTGAGAGAAAACAAAGAAAAAAGGGGCAGAGAGCGAGATTTTGGCTTGGACCTCAGCATGTGAAAGTCTAAGACAGTTACAAGTTAGCTTGTTGTTGTCAAGGGAACTGGGCAGGAGGAGTGTCAGACTGGCATGAATATATTTTATAAAATATATGTAGCTATGGGTATAAGGGTAAGGAAACGGGAAACTATATAGTAAAGCCTTTGATGGCTAGAAATATAGATTAATTTAGCTCTAACGAAAAGTTGCTTAACAAAATATATATATTTTTGATAACAAAAAAAAAAAAATAAAATTAAAAAAAAATTAAAAATGTTTTTTTTTTTTAATTAAAAAAATATATATATATAAAAAAAAAATGTGTAAGTAAGAGGTACCAAAATATTCCCATTTTTATAATGAAAAAAAAAAAATTATAAAAAAAAGTAATATATAAGCTAATAAAATCACTTTGTGATTCCCAGTGAGAGCATAAAGTAAGACAAGCAGCAGATAGTCACATGGACGTAGGTATTTGAACTCCTCCTTTTGTAGCGTAGAGTCAAATAACAACAACATTAATAAGCTTTGATTTCCATCTATTATTCATATACACAAACTATAGCTATTTCGGTTAGTTTAACTCTATGAATATATTAATTTCACTCCACATATATGTATTCCTGAGAGTTTCAAGTTTCGTCCTTGCAGGGAAATGCCAAACTAATTAGCTTAGTTACAGAGCGAGAGAGATAGAGTTGTGGTGTGCCAGCTGCCCGGAATTTTCATTGTCTTAAATTTCACTTAGAGAGCTTATCAGCTGAGGAAGCGGGGGTTAGTTGTGGGGCCAACCGTAAGTCCGATAGATAAGTTCTACCTGACCGAGGAGACATCGAGGGAAAATGTTGCATTGTGTTGGTTAATTGATTGCATTGACTCATTGCTGCAATATTGATTGCATTAATGCTCCACAGCTCAGCTCGGCTCAGTTAGTCAATGCCGCTGCCTTCCCAATTATGCAATGTCACATTTGGTTAGGCCACAAAAGTAAAGAAATTAAATTACAAATTGACAAACAAACAGAGCAATTACACTTGGAGAGCGAGAGAGACAGAGAGAGAGAGAGAGAGTGACAAACAATATGAAAAATCGATTTAAAAATTGTGGAAACAAAAGCAACAAAATGGCAACAAAAGCTAAATAAATTTCACATGATTTGTATGCGCTGTGTCCAGTGTCTATGTGTCTCTGTGTGTGTATGTGTGTGTATATATGTGTGTGTGTGTGCTGTGGGCGTGGTCTGTGCACTAATTAACACACGAAATGTCAATAAACGTTATGAACTCTTCAATTATGTGTGCATCAGAGTTGGCAGCCGTAATAGCCTTGCAGAGAGTTTTAATCGCACAATTATTTGCAGAGCTATTTATGCATTCATAAATATTTCGACGGCCTCAAACCAGCTTATATCCATTTACAAATATGCTCAAATATTGATTAGGCGAGCAACTGTACATTAAGTGCTTCTCGCTTCTCTCTAATTGAGTTGCTTTTAATAAGGCGAAATATACTTGGCTTGTAGCTTGTGTATTTAAGTATCTGTGCGGTCTGCTTTGATGGACATGAGATTTGTCTATTGCTGCGCTTCTCGCTTCTGTTTGATTTCTTAACTTCTGATGCAGCTTCACTTATCTCTTTTTATCTAAATTGAACTGTCAATAACATGCACTAAACTATGCTTCTTCGCTTCGCTTCTCTGTTTCAACTTGCTTCTCTCTTCCCTGAACTGGCTTCCATTCTACTTAACTATGCTTCTCGCTTATCAACTTCTTTTTCTATAAATCTTGCTTATCACTTAGCTTATCTCTTGTTTTTGGTAACTTAGCTCTAAGCTGTGTTTGCTTTGGTAATGAAGGCATTGCCTACAGCCTTGCTTTAAACTTCTCTCCGCTTCTCGCTTCTCTTTAATTCCGCAACTTCTTTTGCCTTTTTTAATTAATGTTTTTTACTTTACTTTATTTATTTCATTTTTTTTCCATGTGCTCTCTACAGCTAATTTCGCTTCTTCCTTCTCAATTTCTATTATTCACGTTTAACTTGTTCCATCTTTTCTGTAGCTTAGTATGCAGCTCTCTTTGCCTACTGCCTTGCTTTGTACTTAGTGAATGCTCTGCACTGCTTTGCTCCATACTTAGCTGCGATTCTAGCTTACCTGTGATTTGCCAACGCCTTTTGCATATCACAGAATGCTTCTTGCTTTGACGGCAATTTGCTTTCGCCTTGGCTGTTTGCTCTGTCCAGTGTTAAGTAATACCTTGGCCAGCACTTAACTACGCTTCTCGCTTCACTACGTTTTTCACTTCACAATTAATTATGTTTACTACTCTTGTTATTCCAATTTGTGCGTCCCGCATGCCCCGCCCGCTGCTTGCCAGCTCGCTTCAATGCATTTGTTTGCTGCCCCAGCATGAATTATGCTTTAATACTTTTGTTTCTTATTTTCTGTTGTACCCGCTTCTCTCTGCATACTCAAATAGCCGCTGGGATCAGCCGTGTAACTTATTGTTTTGCTTATTCCTTTACAACTTTTCTCAACTAGCTACTTAATTGAGCTGCTTCTTTGGGCGCGCTTCAGTGAACTTGAAGAGGTAATTGCTTTTCGCTTATATCAAATTTCCAACTACGCTTCTCCCTCTCTATCTCTCTCGCTCTCTCTCTCTCTCACTCTTTTGTAGTTTTTCTTTTCTTTTGCTTTAAGCTTGGTTTTTGTTTGGGGTTTTGCCTCCTTGGCTGGCTAATGAAAATTACTCTTAAGCATTTTTCTTTGCTCTTCTGCAAGGGTATTTCAAGTTCGGCATGCCGAATAATATATTTTGGTATTTTTTGGTATTTTTAGTATTTTTGTATTGTATTTTTAGTATATACTTTAAGTGCAACAAGATGTGAGTATTTAGGTGAGTGACAAACGGTACGAATGTGGATTGTACGTATGTGTGTGTATGTGAGGTGAGTTTTTGTTGTTGTTGCTGTCAAATTGTTGCAGTATTTTGCAGTATTTTTTAAATTTTTTTTTTTTTTTTTGGTTTGTTTTTACGTTTACCTTTGGTAATTTTTGTGGAACCATTGGCTTGGGAGGTGACAATGGTTGTTGTTGAATTTTAATTGAATCTTTAGTTGATTTTACAGTTGTTGTTGTTGCGGTTGTTGTCTTTGTGTTGTTGTTGTTATTGTTGTTGTTGTTCTTGTTGTTGTTGTTATTATTATTATGAGCCTGTGATATTTTGTTTTGATTGATTTGCATAGTTTTAGTGTTTTGATTCGATTGATAAGAAAAACATGCAAATGAATTGGCATCACTGCTTTGTTTTTTTCTTGTTCTTCATATTATAGCTAGCTACAATTAAGGACTAAGCTAAACACACACTCAGCCATACACAACCAACTGTTTGCTCATTTAATAAGTTAATGCAAAGAGTTTTCATTCAGCTAAAGTGAATTTTCAATGACTTGCATCATGCAAAGTGAACTGGAAATCAAACTTAAAACTATGAACTTTAGCCCGACCAGACCCCAGTTACATGGACCTGCCACCTGCCATCAGATATACACACACTCACGCGGACCTAGAGCCATGGAGCTGGTCACTCACCTTTATCGACGGTGGTCCACTCGAGTGGGAGTCGTTGTCAGCGAGCACCGACGGATTGTTCTCGTCGACGACAATAATTTCGTAGTCGCTGTCCTGAATCTGACGACCGCCTGCACCAGAAAGAAGATGAGATTACAATTAAATCAGAGTGGAATACATCGGTATTTATATACATATTTATATATACATATATAAATAGGCTCTAGATAAAAAGCATAATTTGCTGATATATATATTGATTTATTAGGCACAAAATAATAGTAATAATAAGAGTTGTACTTAGGCAATTCATATATTTATGTTCTCTAACAGTTACATGAATCGAACTGCACTTGACGAATACACAAAACTAAAAACAAATGAAGAAAATACAAAATATCTGCTAAATACGTTAAGCTATAGTATATATAATATATATAGAAGAGGAAAAGAGTTTACATTCTGCAGTTTGGCATATTTAATTTCCACTTGGAAATATCAATGCTAATAGACCTTTATTGGACATTCGACGTTATATATATATGTATATGTCAGGCTTGATCCAGATGCATATATGAATTATAGATTTTTTTTATATTTTTAAAATTTGTTTATTGTCTCATTTCTTCTATTTTTATACATCTTGTCTCTAGCAGCGTTGCTCTGCTGTGCCATGTTCACTGCCTTTCACAATGACAATTGTCTCACACTCAGCTGAAGTGACTCTCGCGCTGCCAGAGCTCGTTAGAAGCAGACTAGAAGACTACCCTATGCTATTGCCTTAGGGGTGCGTCCTTCTGCAGTCTTCTTTCATCATTCATCATCATGTTATTTAACAGCTCTGCAAACTAATGTTAACGCAACTAACATTTTTATATATATAAATAGAAAAAGACAGCACCTGGCCTTTGACCATATAAAGTAAAAGTGCCTGTCAATTCTGACAGCTGCTGTAAATGTGACTGTCAACAGACAGAGATTAGACAGAACGAAATAACATTTGATAGAGTAAAGCCATTGCAAAGTGCTGAAAAAGTTGACAATTTATTACGGCATTTGAGAGAGTGACAGACATAAAGAGAGAGACAACCACATTCTAGTTTGCGTGACACATTTGAGGTGTGGAAATTGTTTGAGTTTTGCATTAATTAGTCAAATGGCTTTGACTGCGTGTAGTTCATGTTGAAGAGCTCAAATTTGCATACCTAAGCACAGACAGACACACACAAGGACATAAGCTGACCAAAATGAGAAACAGACAGAGAGGGAGAGAGGGAGAGAAAGGGAAGGGTAGAGAGAGAGAGAGAGAGAGAGGAGGTATGCATAGCTTAATAGTTGGCAACTGCTTTCAACAGCATTTGGTACTTTTTTCTTTATGGCATCTAAAGTGCTGGAAACTAATCTGCTGGCTCAATCTCTGCCTCTTTCTCCTCTCTTTCTCTATCTCTGTCTCTTTCACTCCAGCTTATATCTGCTGCATTGTGCACGCAGCAGCAGCTGCTGCTGTTTTGGCTGTGCATTTGAATTCCTAATTCGCATTGCGGGCTTGGCCCCTGCCCCAGCACCTGCTGGCTGCCCACTCTGCTGACTGGTAATTTTGTTATTTGTAAGGTTTTATGGGTGCTCTAGCTGGGGCTTAAGCCTTTTGTTCGGCCATTGAATCGGTGCAGCCACAGCAGCTCGAATTTATCTCGTGTCTGCATAATGCAATCTCGAGATACAAAACCTGTGTGCAGGTGCGGCCTTTAGCCGGCTCATTAGTGAATTGCCTGGTTGGCTGTGGCCGGCGCTGGCTCAGCGCATTGTCCAAAACTGCTTGTCAGTGTTGCTTAATGTCTTAATTGAAATTTATGCCCGGCGCTGTTAACTATGCTACACTTTTTTTGCCGTTCGCACGCCAGCTTAATTTGTAATAATTTCCCAGTGTGGCGATTTTTTATGAACACACACACACACACACACACACATATATATATATATATATATATATATATATATATATATATATATGTATAGTGGGTGAGAGAGAGAGGGGTCAGTGTGAGAATTATGCGCAGGCCACAAATTACTTTTGTTTCAACATTGTGAACGTGTTATCGGCTCTTACAACTGCCGCTGCCGCTGCCGCTGACCCTGCCCCTGTCCCTGCCCAAGCTCTCACTCTCTCTCCCTCTGCCTCTCTCTCGCCCTGTCTCTCTCTCAGTCACAAAATTTATGTTCGTGTTGGCTTTGCCTGCCCCATTTCTTTTTGCGACTAATTTACATTTTTGTCGCTGCCATTAAAAAATTCTCTGTGTGTGTGTGTGTGTGTCCAGGCAGCAATAAAAAACAAAAAAAAAAGCAGAGAAAGTGGCAACTGCACGCGTGGCGCATGTCGTTCGGCCTCCGTTTTATGGTCCAATATTTTATGCGCGTCTACGAAAATAATAATAAATGCTGAAAATACCTTTAATTCATTTTATGGTATGGAAAATTAACGAATTAGACGCAACTGCTTCGTGCTGTTAGCTCGCTCTATGCGCGCTGGGCACAGGATGAAGATAAATGAAATGAAAATCCTGCTGACAGCGCACGAAAATAGCGAGTGAAAGCCGCTGGGCAGCTGTCCCAACCCGACCTTCTCTATGCTCTCAAATCCCATCGCTAACAGGACTCAGTGTCAAAAATATGGCTGTCATTGCGGCTGCCTGGCTGCACTGCATATGTGTGTGTGTGTGTGAGTGTGTGCCATGTCTAGTAACAAAGATAGATTGCACTTTTTAAAAGCATAAATGGATAACATTTTGCCGCATGACCTCAACCTGTGATATGTTTTTCATTCGTGTCTTTGTCGTTGTCAACTGCAAATTAGCAAACGTTGCTTTTCACATCTAAAACATAAATAGGATCAACATTTTAGCTAAGAAGAAAAACAACACAAAAGCCAATGAAATTTAACTTGCAATCAAATAATTGACTTTCTGCAACAAAATAATTGCATAAGCGGCATTAAAACCAAATCCAATTGTTTTTAGAATAAATGCACATAAAAATATGCATATTTTGATATATATATATATATATATATATATATATGTTTTATATGCAAAAGTAAATTGTGCATTGTGCAGCTAAATGTCAAACAATTCAATTCAATGGGATTTATTCAAAAACTATAAAATGATGCCCCGCAGCTCAGAGCCACCCAAACGGAAAAGCACTGCGCAACAAAATTTGGTATTCAATTAAGCTGTGACAACAATAAAAAAAAAAATGCAAATAAATAAATTAAATTTAAAAAAAAAAAAAAAAATAAAATATATATATATATATATATATATATATATATATATATATATATATATATATATATATATATATATTAATATATATATATATATATATATTAATATATATATATATTTATAAAAAATGTTAATATATATATGTATATCATTTTTTTTTATGCAAATATAAATGGTAAAAATTGCATAATTTTATGCATAAATCCACAAAAATGTTAATTACTTTCTGAGCCTTTTTTGTGAGAATTTGCACAGGTTTTTAAGGCCCAAATAAAAATTATTTATGCACAGCTGTGATACTAATCCAATTAGAGATCCAATTGGGTCCATGCTAGACTTTCCAAATTTCCTTGGCACACACACTAGTATTTTATGTGCAGAAATCAGAATCAGAACTCAACATTTCTTTCTTGGTTTTTTTCTTAGAAATTTAAGCGATTTTTGAGGCTCAATTAGGAATTATTCACGCATGCTTAGGCCAAGTTTCATATATCAGCAACAGTATTTCTATTCCACAAACTGAGAATTTGCAGAGGTTTTCGAAGCTCAGCTGGAAACCATTTTGGCCTTGCTTGGACCACAAATGAGAATCATAATTCCAAACAACATTTTGCTGGCCTACGCAGAATTTGTCGGGCAATATCTAGCTGCCAACTCCAATTGGATTTTCTTCTCAAAAATCAAATCATTTTAGTTATTCGCAAGTGTGCGAAAAAGTTGAGTTCTTTCATCGAGTTTTTCGCTTTAAAAATAACTTTCAGAGGGCCTTAAAGCGGGTCTTCAGGCCCAGCTGCAAACTATTCTTGTGTTGCTTGGACAACAATGCAATCAGAGTCATAATTCAAATCGGAATCAATCAATTTATGAGGCATACAAAGAGCTCTAGTTATTTCCATAGCTGGCAGCAACTCCAACTGGACAGAGGAACGATGTCTTTCAGCAGTTGACATTGCTGCAGCAAAATGAAATTCCAGCTCGAGGAAGTTAGTTTGACCCCATAATTTAGCTCTAGATGGGGCTGGGGCTCGTCGCGCCTCATCGATATGTGTGCTTGGGTTCGCAGCACAATAGGAAATGGGAGGAGGCAACTAAGAGCATTGTTATTATTGAATGCTGCCGCTTCGATTGATTAAATAATTTAATTCAAATCCAAAAAAAAAAACAGCGAAGAAAAACTAATTCAAGCAGATGGCGAAGCACATGCGCTCGCTGTTTGCAAATGCAATTATTAAAATCGAATTAAATGAGCGCAAAATGGCGGGCGATAAATGCAAATGAAATTCCGATTTTCAATTCAAATTGAAAACTAAAAAACCGATAGAAAAAAAAATTTTAATTAAATTAAAATTAGGATTAAAATGAGAGAGAGAGAGAGGGTATAAAGGTAGGGGAGGGGGGGATTAGAGAGAGAGAGAGAGAGAGAGATAGAGAGACGAGAGTGCGTGTAATTATGCCAATTTACACTGAGCGACAATTGTTAAAAGTATATATGCAGGGCTGTGACATTAAATAACACAAACATACACACACAGAGTCACACCTATATATACACACACACACACACACACATATATATATACAAAAATATTTGCATTAAGAGCACATTTGTGCGTAGCTCAAAGTGTTCGATTCAGAGTTATAAACAGCGAGAGAATGAGAGAGAGAGAGATAGCGTATATATATATATATATATATATATATATATATTGCATATCGATGTATACATGACAAAGCTATAGAATACATACATATAGTATAGGAAGCTACAGCTAAAGCTAGACATTGATAGGCAAATGGTATGAAATGAGGGAAAAAGCAACGCAACGAAACGTAACGAAACGGAATGAAACGCAAAAGACAGTACGAACGGAATGGAATGAAACGCAACTAAAACGAAACGTTAAAGAAACAGTGAAACAACAAACTACTTAAGTGTGTACTAAACAAAAGAAAGAGAGAGAAAGATATATATATATATAAATATATAGAGAGATAGATAGATAGATAGATAGATAGAGAGAGTAACTAATTATACAAGTATAGCTATATATATACATATTGGTAGAGAGAGAGAGAGAGATACAGTGATAGTCAAAGTTGATATAGTTAGTTAGAGAGCGTGAATTAGTCTACATACTACGACACTCATAGCGAGCGATACCTGTTCCGGTGCCAGCTACGTTTGCGTTGCGTCCATTGTAGCGATAATTGTTATTGATGGCATTCGTTTTGTATGCAGCGCCGCCATCGCTCAATCCCATGTTCATGCCCACGCCCACGCCCATGCCCATGCCCATGCCCATGCCCATGTTGCCGCCAGCGGCAGCAGCAGCAGTAGCAGCAGCAGCTGTTGCTGCTACGCCATTGCGCAAATTGTTGCTGCTGTTAATGTTGTTGATGCTGTTGATGTTGTTGTTGATGCTGTTGCTGCCGTTGATATTGCCATTGCCATTGCCACTGGCATGTCCGTTGAGCAGCCCGCCAACAGCATGATGATGGTCCACAGCGGCCAGGCCATTCTGCTGCTGGTCTCCATTCAGCTGAATGCCACGAATATAGGCATGGGGATGCGCATGATATCCCACGCCCACAGTGGTGCCATTCTCCACTTGACCAGCATAGTGGTTGTGCTTCCCATTAAGCAGCTGCTGCTGTTGCTGCTGCTGCTGCTGTTGCTGGTGGCCATTGATCAGCGCATAGTGCGGCTGATGGGCATGGAAATGCTGCTGCTGCTGCTTGTGGAGCTGCTGGCGATGCAATGTTGCTGCGGTTGGGACCTGTTGCTGCTGGCTCTGCGAGGCCAGCGAGGACAGCGACGAGCTCGACGCGGGCTGCGACGTTGCCGTCGAACTAGCTGACGAGCTGGTCGAGTGCGTGCCGCCCAGCGGAGGCGGCGGCGATATATTGCCCAGCTGCTGTTGCTGCTGCTGCTGTTGCTGCTGGTGATGTTGCTGTTGCTGATAGTATGCAGCGGTCATATGATGATGGCTGTGATTGTGTGGCTGATGTTGCTGATGTTGATAATAGTGTTGCTGCTGCTGCTGCTGTTGCTGTTGTTGCTGCTGTTGCTGTTGCTGCTGTTGCATGGAGGCATTGCTCACGTGATTCTGATGCGATTCGGGCAAGAATTGCGGATAGACGTGATGCGACCACTGCGGAAACAAGGGACGCGCGCTGGCGGCTTCTATAGTGTTGTCGTTGGGTTGGCAGGGTTGGGTTATATCATATATATATATATATATATATATATATATATATATATACACATGTATATATAAATACACACAAACATACGCACACAGAGAGAGCAAAATGGGTTGCGTTGGGTTGTTGTTGGTGGGAGCGTGGGAATTTTTATTTTTTTGTGACGTGGCGAGCATATTTTTTGGTTTACGTTTAATTTGGTATTAGATTACATAAGTATTTTTTTTGTATATTTTTTGGTATATTTTTTAGTATATTTTTTGGTAGTTTATTTTTGTACAATAAATCCGAAAAAGCAGCGTGAAATGAAATTATTAGAAAACGGAACAATGAAAAATAACCACAAAAAGAACAGAATAATATCTCCAACAATGGACTTGATGAGTGTACTTAAAGCTAATGATTAGGTGGTACGTCTTAAGAGTTGGGCGATTGGTGGGTCAAATTGGTGGGGGGAGTGTAAGATACACACACACACCCACGCACGCACGCACGCACACACACGCATATAGACTGCTTGCATTAGAATGATACTGGTGGTGGTTATGGTGGTGGCGGTGCTGCTGGTGGTGGTGTGTGGTGTTGCCGTTAGCGGCAGTGGTTGGTGGTGCTCTTTTAAGATTGCTAGTGGCCAGTGGCAGTGATTTAACTACTACCATAAAAGTCTCGACTAAACGAAATGTAAAAGCAAAAACTATAAAAAAGTAAAAAAAAAATCAAATGGAACGCAGAAATGAAAAAAAAAACTATGTAAATTTTATTAGACAGAAGAGAGAGAGACAGATAGAGATATAGAGAGGGAGAGAGAAATATTTATATATAGAGCTAGAGAGAAAAGAGAACCAATAAACGAATGTGTAGCTTTTGGTGCAGCAAACGTAAAGCGAAACGAAACGAAATGAAATGAAACAGAGACGCAGACAGAGACCAAGACAAGCGAGAAACATAAATTAAGAAATGCAAATAAAACGCATGAGAAATGCGAACGAATCGAACACAAAATCGGAAAACTCAAAACTCAAAACTGAATAAAGAATCCCGCCCGAGAATAAGAATAGACGAGTTTATCGTATCAGAGATCAAGTAAACTAGTTGTAAGTCGTGGCAACTGCCGTTAGGTACGAGAGTGTTTCGTATTATTCAATTGGTCTGGATCGACAGCTTTTAACGCTTAACACTTACCGCTGCCCGCGCTGCGCTGCAGCACCGGGGACTGACGCTG
The DNA here is from genome assembly GCA_035045555.1 of Drosophila fulvimacula. Classification (NCBI taxonomy): domain Eukaryota; kingdom Metazoa; phylum Arthropoda; class Insecta; order Diptera; family Drosophilidae; genus Drosophila; species Drosophila fulvimacula. The sequence goes on along the minus strand of JAWNOX010000110.1, from coordinate 1,128,984 downwards.
AATCTGAGGCTCTGCGGGTGGCTCTAAAATGTCGCGATATTTTGATACCATCAGCACCGAAATGAAGTAGACGATGGCCAGCGATAGGAATTGCGCTTGTTTTGTTTCCTCCTGTGGGCGGAACACATGGGAATAAAAGAGAAGATTATGTACGTGAAATATAGGTTAAATGAAACAACTGGGAATTGAAACAGTCGGTATTGGAATAGCTGACAAGTGTATTAAAATGTTTAAATTGAAAACACTGACAGGAATGATTTTGAATGGAGCAGCTGGCAAAGAAATGCCGGACTATGAATAGATAATTTACTTATATATAGAATAAAGTTAATGTATATAATTAAACTTGGAATGAAACCACTCGAGAATGGGACAAGTGAATATGAAGTAACTAATATATTGGAAAAATTGATATCTACCGACTAAAACAATTTTGATATGGAGCAGTGGATCAGTGGAACGTTTGGAACTGGCACTTACCACGTCGCGATAGATGACGGCCCGCAGGCGATTGACGTCCATGTCCTGTAGCAACTTCTCAGGATCCTTGACGGGCGATAATTGACCGGTGATTGACTCCACAATGTTCTGCAAGTGTTGGAAAAGACAAACAAAAAAACAGTGTTGTAAAACGCTGTCATTGGCAAATGGGTTCAACTTACCTTGGGCGATGCCTGAGCGCCCCGTATGAGCGCCTGTAGATGAGCCGCGCCGGGCACATCGCGTGCCAAGGCACCCACGTTGTAGCGCGTGCGCTCCTTGCACTCAAGGCAATTGCGCACAGCGCAGGTGCAGACGAGCCGCAGGCACTGGCGCAAGATGCCACCGCTGGACATATTCTTCTCGGCCTCCAGTTCGCCGAAGTTCAGCGAGGTGGCAAAGATCAAGACGTCTGCCATGTTGACCAGACGCTGCAAAAAGGACACAGCCACTTCCAGCGGCATGCCCTGAGTCGGCTCCAGCACATCCAGCTCAGACTGAAAGAAGGCCAAGCGTTAGCTTGAGACTGGCACTTGGTCACCTTGGGATTTCGCACTTACATTGGGGGATGTGGCGCTGGCGAGCAGCGGCAAGAGGCCGCCGCAGGCAATGATCAGATTGTCTGCCAGCTGGGATATCAGATGCACCGTGTTGACCACGAAGATGGCGTTCTCGCTGGAGTTCACAAAGTCGAGGACGCTCTTGGTGGAGTGACTGCGCCACACCTGTATATCGGTCTCCAGTGAGAAGAGCACATCGCTTAGCAGGCGCTGGTGTATGTAGGACCACTTGAACTCCGGTATGCGGAAGGGCGGCCGGGTCGGTCCCGGACTGAACATGGGTCGCGTCGAGCCGGACTTGGAGCGTTGCTGCTTGCCCCCCTCAACACCGCCTGTTGCGCCTGCGGCTGCAATGCGAAAATACATTTGATCTGTTCTGCCTGCTAAAGGGCGATTCTTTGACTTACCATAATGATTTCCCTCCATCTGAGCGGCGCCCTCGGCATTGATAGCAGACGACGCTGCGGGCTGCTGTGATTGCTGTACGGCGTAGTCATCGTCGTCGGCGTTGGTTGTGTCCTGGGCATCGTCGTCGATGTCGGCATCGACGTCGACATCGGCATCGACATCACCATCGGCATCGGCATCGGCTTCTGGCAGCTCGTCCAGGCCCTTGTGTGCATCCGCCTCGATCTTTGGCGTCGTTTGCGTTGTGGAGTCCACCTCGTTGGGCTTCGTGCGTAACGCAACTGGTGCCTCCTCGACCTTGGCTACCGGCTCCTCGGGCGTTGGTGAGGTCTGAGTGGTCTGCTCTGAGGCCACGGCCCTGATAGTCTCATCTACTAGAGTTTCGAGCACTGCGTTGACAATGGCTGGCACTTGATCCTCTACTGAGGCTTGTGCCTCGGCCAGATCCAGTGCCGCCTCGACTACTTCATGAACTATTTCTTTGGCGGCAGCGGCTACGCTGGCCTGCTCCTGTTCGACATCTTTCTCAATGTCTTTCTCTGTCTCTGTTGCTGTCACTGGCTCAGGCTCTGCTTGGATCTCTGGCTGGCTATCCGGCTGACTCTCCGGCTGGGTCTCCGGCTGGGTCTCCGGCTGGGTCTCCGGCTGGGTCTCCGGCTTGGGCTCCGGCTCGGGCTCCGGCTCGGGCTCAGCGGTTGCCTGCTTTGTGGCTGCTTTTTGAACCTCATTGTTGTTGGTCTCAGTTTCAGTTACGGCCTCGGCTACGCTTTCGGCTTCGGACTCGGTTACGGTCTCAGTTACGGTCTCCGTTACGGACTCGGTTACGGTTTCGGCTTCGGCTTCGGCTTCAGTTGCGGTTGCGGTTGTGGCTTTGGCCTCTGCTTCGGCTGCATCGATTACTTTGTCGATGAGCTGCTCAACAATGTCGCGCACTGCCGTGGCCACCACATCCTCTGTCGTGTCAGCCAGCTCGGGCGCTGCGGTCGACTCCGTTGTTAGCTCGTCGCTGCTGAGCTCCTGCTCGCCACAGGCTTCTGCTGGCAACTGGCTTGCACTGGCGCTGGAGCTAGGACTGGAGCTACTGCTTACCTCCGGTTTCTCGTTGTTGTTCAGCTTGTTGGCCGCATCTTCAGTCTTTTGATTGGTGGTTGCTGCTGCTGCTGCTGCTGCTGTGTTCGACTCCTCTGCCTGCTCGGAGCCCTCTGGGCTGTCGCGGTGCTCCAGCTCCGTAGTCGACACCACGCTGTTGACTTCGTTAGCATTTACTTCGGCCTCCGGCGCCTGGTTCTCCTTGCGCTCTTCTGACTCGCTCGCCGTATTGTTGTTATTGTTGTTGTTGTTGTTATTGAGCAGATTCTTGCTGTTGAGCAGACTGACATTATCCTGTGGCGGCGCTTTCTTCTCACTCTTGAGCACGCCCTGTACCACCTCGTTGACAGCCAGCTCGATCTCCTCGTCCTTCAACACTGACGAGGACTCCTGCAGAGCATCGTCCACGACCATTTTGCAGTCATTCAGGGCTGCCTCCGACACCTGCAGCACCTGGGCCACATGCTGTTCCACATCGAGCGCATCCTTGGATGTCGCCAGCTCCAGCTCTTCCAGGTCTTCGCCTATCTGCAACGTCTCCTTGAGCGCTGCCTGGCCACCAACAGCCACCGGCTGCTCAACGAGTTGCAGCTTCTCCTCCGAGGGGCTGGGACTTAGGCTACCGTTACAGGTGGCCGCCGGAGCGCTCTGCAGCGCCTCGTCCGTTTTGATTTGCTCATTGTACACATCTGAAATGTTGGCAATCACCGATTTGTTGACTGGCTCCGGCTGCTCTACGGACTCGACTGGCTCCGTCTCGGCGGCTGGCTGCCCGTTGGCTGTGCAGACACAGGAGTCGGCTGGGGTAGGAGCGACTTCTTCGCTCAGCTGCAGCTGCTGGGCCTCCACACCGACGCTCTCCAGCTCCAGCTCCTCGGCCTCCTCTTCGACGGGCGGCACATCCTCCAGCGAGGCTACCGAAACGGCGCCCTTTATGACCGGCAGCTGCTGCTGCTGCACCTGCTGTTGCTGAGGTGCAACCGGACCGTTCTGCTGCTGTTGGAGCTCCTCGCGCTCCCAGCCGCTGATGGTGCTGATGGGGCGGGCTTGACGCAGGGCGGGATCGGTGATGTTGTCGGTGCGATGGCGCTCGTAGTGCTCGTACATCTGGGCGAACTGCAGCTTGAACTCCTCGTAGGAGACCTTCGAGTGGACAATGGCCAGAGTGTCGACCCAGACGCGCCAGCCACCATACTCGTGCTTGATGGCATGGTGCAGCAGCATGCGGAAGAGCGAGTAGACCATGTCGCTGATCTTCTGCTCCTCGGTGTTCTTCGGGTGGATGTAGGCCATGGCGATGAGCCACTCCTGCCAGACGGACATTTGGAGCACCGTGCGACGGTTCTCGCGATTGCTATTGCACAGCAGCGTCATGTCCTGCAGGAAGAGCTTCTTCACCTCGATCAGGGACTCGGTCTGCTTCGACTGGCGTATCAGCGTTGCGACCACCTTCAGTATCACTGTGTGGCAAGCGATGGGAGTGGGTTTGGGTTCAGGTTATTCTCTCTGTCAGCTGAAATGGGGCTTAGGCTAAGGGGGTAACTCACTTGGATTTTCCAGACGGTAATGGCCCTCGGGCTCCGGATGGCGCGTGTACAGTATCTGCTGTGAGATATGCTCGGTCATAATCTCGAAAAGCACATTGTATGTGGGCAGCGACAATGACTCCTCATACAGCAGCAGGCGCTCCGCTAATAACGTGTACAAATTGTGCGGCGACATGACATCGTACTTACGTCTACACCAGCGCGGGTGGAACAACATTTTAGAAAGGGAATAGAAACCAGACACATGCAAAAATTTATGAGCATGTGCATTACACGGCAGTTTGTCAACGCTGAGCGAGAAGCGGAATGAGCTAGGCCCAAGCCCATGCCCAGGCCCAGGCCCATGCCCAACGACCACCCACTCATACGCCTGAGAGACCATTACTCAGGCCGTTTCCCCATTACCCGTTAACCACAATTACCCCAGCCATTGTACTACTTACTTGTGTGTGCTGCGCGAGAGGAAGAAGCCGAGCAGCTTCAGCGCCTGGAGGCGTATCAATTGACTTTCGGCGGCCAACAGCTTGAAGATGCTGCGCACGCCGTGCTTCACATCGAATGCAGGTACCATTGAGCTCGGGTGCTCCGACATCAACGAGATGAGCATCTGTAAAACGTCGTGCAGATTCTCGTCCTACGGAATGGAGGATGTAAAGCATTAATTAGTAACCAGTAGGAGTTCTATAGGGATTAACGCTAAGGGGCCTTTCCCTTTCTTCACCTGAAGGAATCTAGTAGACCCAGAGCGTTACCCCTTTGAAAAGCTTCAATATCTTCCCCAAGTTTGAGCTCTACTCACCTCATGCATGGTGGTCAGATAGTTGAGTATGCTTTGCAATTCATCCTCCTTGACGCCATTGCCGATCATAATGAGCTGCTTGAGGAACAGCAGGATGTATGCGCGTATGGCCAATATGTCCTTTTGAGCCGGTCGCGGGCCATCTGCAATAGTGAAAAGCGGTGCTCTTCCATCAAAACCCGCCCAGCTGCTTGCTCGACTGTGGGACTCACCCAAACCCTTCGGTATGATGCCGCTCTTGGCACGCGGATTGACAACCCAATAGTAATACTTGAGCGTGTGAACTGTCTGGAGAACGGTGCTGACCCGCCGGACATTGCTGTAGATCTGAGTGTCGCTGAGGAACTCGGTGGCCAGATACGAGTAGAGGCGTGCCTGGACGTTGGCTGGCGTATAGATCCACAACGCTGGATTGAACAAGACGTGGTCGAGCAGCTGCCACGTGAGAAACGAGAAACAGAACAACTGCGGAAAATTAGTCGAGTAACTTATGCTGTCCTCGGTTAGCAGAGACTCAACGAGATTGCAACAGATTGAAGATGTGGTGTGGTGTGGGTTCAAGTCATTGTATGAAAGAGCGTTAGTTAAGTTGATTAAATAATTGTTAGTTGGATAGAAAGAGTTGGAGATAGATGCGATAGAGAGAGAGAGAGAGAGAGGCAGAGTATGATATATTTTTTTTGGTTTTTTGTATACATACGTTTACATGAGTTTCATGTTGATTGTTGTCGATGGGTTTGGATAGGGTTATCATAAATATTTATATATATATATATAAATGTATATATATACATAATTGGAGGTTTGGTAGTAGTAGTAGTAGTAGGATTCGATATATAGATACATATATATTGAATAACGTTTACACATGCAGCAAACAGCAATCAAATTGTCATAAAACATAAAACGAGAAATTAACAAACAAAGTAATGAACGGTTAATATTTGAATGGCATTCCAAACGAACAAGAACAAGAACTAAACTAAGCTTAATTAGAGCTAATTACGCTAGATATATATATATATATATATATATATATATATATATATATATTATGTTTAATGATCTTATGTTCATATGCTAAAAGTACAGGCTATATCTAGAAATAAAATATGATTTTCAATATTTTTATTTATTTATATAATTAATACTAAATGTACATTAAAATTATATATGAAATAGATGAGTTGAGAGAATTCCGAGAGATCAAGTAGTTTTCGTAATTGTGAGCCTCGAACCCCTAGTCCTCGATTCACTTTAAAGTCCCATTCTCCAGTCAAATCTATTTTCCCGATCAGTCAGGTTTCCCTCCAGCTGCTATTAGCATCTAATTCAAATCCAATACAGTTATTCACCCATTCGGAAATTGGTTTAATTAAACATTCAGTTGGCCCAGAAAGCAGTCAGTTAAATTATAAAATTATATAGCGCCTAATTGAATTTATTTAAATCGTTTCAAATTGAAAAAGTCGCAATTGCAATAAATTGCAATTGTTTTAATATTGGACAACTGCCGCAACTTTTCGGAAATTTTAATTGTCAAAAATACACACTCAAATCTATATATATATATGTATATATATATATATATACATATACATATATATAAATTTATATGCGATTGTGTGCCGATGTATGGGATATGTTCACACATGACTTGGCTTATGAGGGGCAGCAGCACTTCAATTCAATTCGGACCACTCCATGAAGTGTTCAAACTTTTTCGGCGTGGCTCTGCTGCTGGCGTCGGTGGCTTCGGCCGTTGCCAATGGCTGCAGAAAACATAACAATGCAACGCCCCAATGTGGCTGTGGCGCCAGCACCGCCCCCGCCGACTACCGACAGAAGTTTCCCAATTAAAAACTGTGCACGAGTGTGAAATAATAAGGAAGCTGTGCATGAGGGCAAACCGAAAGCTGAAAACCCCCAAAACAACAGATTCAGCAATATGCAAAAAACATTTCGTGGCCAGGAATGCGATGAGGTCGAAGCTAAAAAAGGAAACTTTAGTCGCGCCTGGCGAATTCACACAGATTTTTCCCGAACATATATACAAATGTATATATATGTATAGATATATATATGTATATATGCTTATGAGTTGGCTGCGCGTTGCACAAATGAGCTTAAGTTGAACAAAGGTGTTAAGTCAACCGCCAATTAAACAAATTATAAAAAAGCAACGTGAGAAAACATGAATGAAACATGAAATTGAAATGAATGTGAAAAACATGGAAAACACATTTGCGGGAGCTATGAATAATGGAGGAATCAGGTGGAATGGAATACATAGCAACTGTCCTGTCTGCTTAAGGCAGCAAAGGCAACAAGCGAATGAGTTTAATATACAATAAGCGATGGAACAATATGGAATGAAACATCGAGAATGAGTAAGCTAAATGGAACGCTATTTAAATGCAGGAATAATAGCCGTAAGATTGACCCTCAGACAATGATGCCTAATGATTAAATTACAATGAAGTGGAACAACGTGAAACGGAACGACGAGAATGACTTGGTGAACAAGACTACGAATCCTATATTTTACAGTTATAAAATTGATGACAGGCAATCGCGATATTATTACAAAGAAGTGGAACGATATGAAATGAAACATCACAAATGAGTATCCTAACTATATTATGAATACCACATATTACAGCTATGAGATTGACGACTGTCAATCAATGATTCCCAATGACTAAAGTACAATGAAACGGAACAATGTGAAATGAAACAGCATGTTTAAACTATATTTTTTGTTATATACCAAATGACATTTACCTAAAATGCTTGAAGAGCTATTGTCTATAAATATTTACATATATCTTATAATAAACTGGAACGTTTTGAAATGAAACATCAATTGAGTCAACTGTACAAGGTTAAAAATTGAACAATTTAGTATTAAATACGTCGGAAAACGTAAACGAAACAAACGCACTCATATACACACACACGCACACATACGCACAAAGTAACGGAACGAAACGGAATGAAACGGAACTTAACAAAAAGGAACGTTTATATAGTGTTTACAATACGATAGTTCAGTAAAAGAAATTTGAGAATTGAGCTTCACCTGGTAGAACTGTTGTAGATATTTGATATTGGTTTAAAGTTCAGTTGTTGTTGTTGTTGTTATTGTTATAGTTGTTGTTGTTGTTGTTTATTTGTGTGTTGATTGATAAGAAGCGTTTCAGATGTAACAATTTTGATCGATTGATTGATTGATTGATTCGATTGTCGAGAAGAACAGCATTAAAACAATATAAAGCATAATTAAAATGAGCGAGTTCAATCGATGAGTGGGACGAAAGCGCGGGCGCGGTTTGTGTAATTGAGTCGAAAATTCGTGTGTGCGGGAAGAGAGAGATAGATAGAGATAGAGCGTGTGTGATATAAATATAGAACAGGAACGTATAACAAGTTAGAGTGGGAGAGCAAGAAAGAGAGAGAGAGAGAGAGAGAGATATTGTGAGAGAGCAGACAAAGTAGAAGAATTTAGTTTTAGTCGTAAATACATTTATTTCAAAAGCTTGTTCAATATTTGTATATATTTTAAGCTCTATATAATTTGGCGATTCAGCTGGGTATAAAGCACATTTAAATTCCGATTTATCTTGGCGGGACTAGCAAAAAGCATTAGCTTTTAACGATTAACAGGTGCACACATAACACAAACTCAGTGCAAAAGCAGCGCAACACAAGAGTAAAATATATGTAATTTCTGGCCAATTTGAAATGAAACAAGAAGCTTTAAGCGTGTGAATAGTGCACAATATATGAAAAGCATGCAAGAGTGAAAAAATTTATGTGAATATAAAAAAAATGCAAAAGAAAAGAAAAGCTTCGACTAAACCGAAGTCTGCGAAGTGGCGAGAATAGAAGCAGCGGATCTTTGAAGTTATTTTTTCTTTTGCCTTAACTTGTTGGGAATCGCAAGCATCAAGTAAAGAAAGATTGTAAGGGAAAGCTGAGCTTTGCTTTCTCTGTTCTGTGTTTGCTGCTATCAAGTAGTTTTGGCATAGCACCTAAATCAAAACCAATTAAAATTTAGTTTATTTCCATCGTCTTCTATTATATTTTTGGTTTCAGTTCCTCTGTCAATATTTCTTGGGATTTATTTCACTTTGGGTATTCATTAAATTCATTTTATTTATTTTCGTTACTTCACTTTTAAAACTAAAATAAATCCCATTTGCGATTCACAATCATGTGAATTACGAGCTTAGCCAAGAAACGGACTGGCAAAAAGGGAAAAACATTCGAGTAGTTTTCAAGGCAGTTGCTACGCCGTTTCAGGGTTTATCGTGTGCTAGGCAAATAAAGAGGAGAAGCGTTAATAAAAACGGATAAGCGCAAGCTGGATACATGTTGGGTATATAAGTAAGTAAATATATATATATATATATATATATATTACACATATATGTAGTAAGTATATGGCTAAGGATTAGTGCTGGAAGCGAGGGAGTGTGAGTAAAGCAGTTAAGGGTATCGGCTAGCGGGAAGCGGGTAGCGAAAACAAGAACTTAATGCTGGAAAATTGTGTTGTATTTGATATGCTACGTTTTGTGTTTACTTTTTTGAAAGGATTACGCAGGCCCGTGTTCAACTGTGCGCCGGAGCAGCCGTAGCAGCAGGCGCCAACATCAACACCAAAATAAAGAACACAAGAACAACACAATGGCAAGACACGCATTCACACACACAGTGCGATAGGCCAGACAAAGAGAAAGAAAGAAACAGAGAGAGAGAGAGAGAGAGAGAGAAAGATTGTGAGTGAGATAGAGAGTGAGTGAGAGAGCAGATGAGTCGCGAGTGGGTTTCGCATATCATTTGAAATTTGTTTGTCAAGGTGTTAAACATGCCACGCACACACACGCACACAGCAGATGCGAGAACTGAGAAACGTGTGAAAGTTATTTATTTAGAGACTCTTTCCGTTTCTCATGCCCCATCCCATACTCAGACAGAAATGAATGTGATACGTGAAAGTCGAACGTTGATAGCTTTAAGAATAATAATTACAAATCTGATCGAGCTGTAACTAAAAAAAATTATCAAACAAATGAAAACTTACAGCGCGAGGCATTTGTCATGCAGACGTCATTAACTTAAGTCGAACTTATGTACACATATATATACATAAATACGTATATATATATATATATATATATATATATATATATATATATATATATATATATCTAAGAGATAGAGACATAGCTAAACGTTTCAAATGCAGAAAAATAACAATTTGTAAGCATGCTTGCCAAGTCACAGCGGCCCTCAAAGTTCAATCGCATGCTATCGATTATTTATCGATTAATCATTGTAAAATGTTAATCGATGCTAAAGCACGCATTCAGCTGGCGACAATACATCGTAGACTGTATGTATATATATGCATCATCGTGTTATTTATTTATTTCTATTATTAACATAGAGCGGCATATTCTTGATCTGATCTATAGTCTTAGGGAAAACTAATTAGTATTGGGCCTGTGCCCACTCACCTGCTTGAGCAGCAGATCGCTGTTGGCCGACAGACACGTGACCAGATATTTTGTCAGATTGAGAAACGAGCCCAGTACCTCCAGGGTCAGATGTTCGCGCGACGACCGCTGCAACATGAAGGATATCACGAGAAAGCCTCGATTCTGTATCATGTGCTGTTGCACGGTTTGCGATGTCTCCACCAGTTCGCAGATGAAGCCCAAAAGCTTTGAGCTGTGCATCGAGTAAAGAAAACGTAATTAAAATTTAATGCGGAACGAATTGGAATAGAACAGAAACGAGCAGAGTTGAAACATCAACATTGTATATGTAATATACAAAAAATACTAAAATTGCAATATGTTTGTATAGAACAATGTATGTAAAAAGGTGAAACAAGTGAGAATGAAACATATTTTGTTGAATTGAAAGAACATGAAGTTCTTGAAATCAAAAATGGAATTAAATATTAATTTATACATATGGAAATAAGTAAACATGTGAAACAAGTGAGAATGGAATGTAGCACCCTTTTAATAAATCAAATGTGAATAAAACACAGTCACAGTCAAATGGACCGTATTTAAGATATTGCAGTTGACGAAACAAGTTAGAATGAAACATAACCTACCAGAGCGTCGGATCTCGCTTGATATCGCTTATGCCCTCGTGCGCCATGTCCAGCTGAGAGAAGAGCGGAAACAGCACCTGAATGCCGCCAATCGAGTTGAGTGTGCAGTGGATGGAATGCGTGACGACAGCCTTGACGTCCTGTTTGGAGTGAGACAAAATCAAAGATAAATATTATATTATATGCCAGAATCCTTTAGACAGACACACACATGTCATCTCGTATATATATATACGTTTATTTGTTTAAAGTTTGTTTGCCCTTCAGCTGCTCATTGAAATGGCTAATCTTACAGCGATTGCTCCGCCGGAAATTGGATTGTCTATGGATAAACCATTTTTCAGCTGGCAATTTGCGTAAAGTTCGGAGCATAAATTTGCGCTTCTTTCAATATTTATCGATTAAATTGGTTTTTGTGCGCCCCGGCACCACTGTGCCTCCTACGAGAATTCTGTTGCTGTAGCTGTAGCTGTTGTTGTGAGGCTCTCTATGGGCATGTCTTGGGGTCATTTCGATGGCATTTTCGTCGCGTAGTCGTTGTTGTGGTTGGTCTTTTATGATTTGTGTTGTTTGTACAAGAAATTACTACAAAATTTATTGAATAATTTTGTTGCCAGCTACAAGCACAGCGGACAACAGTGGGGTGGCTGTGGCTGTGGCTGTGCCAGTGGCAGCCAGCTGTTAAGCATGATAAGGCCGGAACGGAACGGAATGGAAACGGGCGGAGGGAGGCCGACAAAGATTGTACCTAATAAGAAATGCCAAAGCATGCGCTTGAGTCGTAAAATGCTGCCTGAAATTTATGTGGTGCCTGCTCCCAGTATGTGTGTGTGTTAGTCTTTGGCCTTGGTATGCAGCAGTGTGTCTTCGGGCTTGGGAATGGAATGAACTAAAGCGAAGTGAACTAGCTACAGCTATGTACATTTACGTATACGAAATAAGTTGGAGGATTTACTCGTATATTCCTGCCGTTTACACAGGCCCATGCTCAAGGGGATTCCGTGGCATGGGAGCACCATACATATATAAAGAGTGTGTGTGTGCCTAAGCATGGGAGTGTGTGTGTGTGTGTGCCTGAGCATGTTTACTTACCTGCAGCATCAGCGCGTGCGGCGTGTGTACAAAATATGAAACATTTCCTTTGGGGGAAGACTGCAAACAAAGTTGACCATCGGTTGCCACCGGATTGTACATGAAGACAATGGCATTCGATAGTTTGCCATCGTACAGCACCTGCAGTCGGACAGAGAAGGAGACAGCGTGGATGGGAGACATAGAGAGAGAAAGAGAAGATTGTTGGCATTAGTTAGGCACTGCTTTCAACAAGTCATTCGTAGAGCTCGGCTCCTCTGCGGCGGCTCTGAACCCGGCAAATTATTTCCGGTCATGCTGACAATTTACTTTTGCTTTTGGCCTTTGCTTGAAGCGAGGAGCGAACAGCACAAATAGTTCTATATATATATATATATAATACATGAAGTACTCTTATATACTACAGCTTACATATAATATACTAAATATCTATATAAACATATATACAGCTGTATATATATATATATATATATATATATATATATATATATGTGTATATAGCGAACGGAACACACACTAAAATATTGCCGTTGTTACACATTAGCCGTGGCTGGCCTACGTTGGCCTTTGCCTTTTACTGTTTTTTTTTTCGCTTTTTATTATTTTATATTTATTTTTTATATGTGTACATTTTTTTGCTTTATTTTCGCTGGTTTTTAGTGCAACGTTTTTTTTGGCGCCGTCATATGAGGCGAATGCGTAATATTCTTGCAGCGGCTGCTGTAGCTTTTTAGCAGCGTGCATTTAGGTGTGTGTGAATGTTTTAAATATACCTATAAGCAAACAGGTACATGTGAGAGTGTGTGTGTGGGTGTGTGTCGGCGTGGGTGTAAGCTGTGCGTGTGAATTCGCTGGCTGCATAATTTGCTGCTAAAAATACTTCTTTGCGTTGACATACAAAAAGAAAGAGCAAACGAGAGAATGTAAGAAAACAAAATACAAAAAAAGAGAAAAAGCAAAAGAAAACTATGAAAAAAGTAAGAAAGGAATGCCATAAAAATATCGTATATATATATACTTCTTTTTATATATATTTTTTATGCACATTGAAAAGTTTTTTGTTTATAAAATTGAAGGCAAGAGCTCGCTCACTCGCTCGCTCGCCCGAAGTGCAATTTTTGTGGCTCAAATTGAAATTTGTTTCAATTTTAATTGGCAAAAAATGTTCGAAAAAACTTTGAATGTAAAATGCCGACTTGTGCGAGGCTGGCCTTGGTCAGCTCTTGGCGTAAGGTGGCGTCAGTCAGTGCGAATTAGAAGGCCAAAGAACTCGTATATAAATATTTATATAGATATTGATAGTATTCATGGGAAAAAATATATAATAAAGGAAATATTAATAAATTAATCTATATAAATGTCCTAAATAAATAAATAATAAATAATAGATGGGAGAGCTGATTCGAAGGCCTCTACTTCCGCCCCACCTAGCGCAGATATCTTCTAATATATGAACAAATCGAATTGAAAATTCCAAAATAGAAATGAATGTGAATTCATAAAATTTTAAAAATATTGATTGAACTTACATCAAAAAGTCAATTTAAAGCGAATAATAAAAAGATTTTCAGGTACCAAGCAAAAATATAAATAAATAAAAAACTAGAACTGAGAGATACCCGCAGAGGAGGTTTCAGTACATCAAATAAGACTATTGCCATTGGCGCTATTCCCTCTGAACATTTCTTATTCATAATATGAAATATTCCAGTCTGATTGAGCTTGTTTTCCAAGCAATACTTTTGAGCCAAGCTAAAACCTTTCTTGGGGTCTCACTTAGCTCTCGATTTGATGGCATCGCCCCACTTTGTGTAGAAGCTTTCTTCACAACTTGACCTATTTGGGTTGGCTTTACGGCAACATGGAATGGCTTTCAAGACAAATACATTCACGCCATCATAAATAATAATAATAATAATAATAATAATAGAAGTAGTGAAAGTGCGAGCCAAGTCAACTGAATGGAATCGCGCAAAGAAATTGCTAAAATGCAGCGCCCAAGGAGGAGCAGGACTCAGGGCATAGCTGCTACCGTTGCACAGATGCCGAACAAATGCTGCGAGCTGGCGAGAGAGCGGAGGCCGGAGTGGGGCACGTCATATTATAATGGAAAACAACAACAAAAAGATTAACAAAAACGAAATAGGAACAAAAACAAGCACAAGAAACACGACTAGAAGAAATGCTTCCACATTTGCTAAAGCCGTAGCCGTAGCCGTAGCCATAGCCATAGCCATAGCCGTAGACGTAGCCGTTGGCGTTGCAGTCGCATTCCTCGCTCGCTTTGTCTTTGCTCTCGTGGCAGGTGCGCTGCGAAGTATGCAACATTTATTTGAAAGCCCTGCGCCGCGCATTGTTGCCAACGCAACTCCAACGCAATAGCCCCCAGCCCCATATCCATCAGGCTCACTATGGGAACAGCCATTAAAGAGGACGCACTTTAAAATTCTACACAAAATTACAAACATTTTCATAATTACGATTCGCTTCGGGCCTGGGGAAGGCCTTTTAGGGCTCGGGGTTGGGGTTGGGGTTTGGGTTGAGCTGGCTGCTGTTTGCTTGCCACAGTTGAGAATTCAATAGAACAGCGCAAGCTGCGCTTCAATGAATGGGAACATTTTGATTGGCTTTGAAGTTTAGTTTTTAGTCCAAGAGCTGCCGAGTGCTCCCAGGGGTCGGGGGCTGGGCCATTCGGCTTGTATTCAAAACGATTCGATGCGATTTGATTCGATTTGATGCGATTGGCTTGCGGATTTGGCAACGTTCAACGCTGGTGATGCTGCAAACTTTTTAATTGGCGTTACGACCGGCCCAACCCAACCCAGCGCAGCCTTGCCAGCATCGTAGCTGTGCGGGAATGACGAAGGGGGCGGTGCATGGGCGCGTATGAGTTGGTTTGTAGAGAGGCATAAACATTTTGCTAAGCTGTCTGGCCATTTGAGGCAGCATTCGAATTAAGACAAAAGTTAAACAAAGAAGTAAAAAAAAAAATTTGGGAGAAAATAATTATGAATTGAAAATAAGCAAAAAGCCACACAAAAATAAACTTTTTAAATTTATATGAAAAATAATGTGAAAAAAAAGTATATATTTTTTAAAAATTAATTAATTGAAATAATTAAAACAAGAAATAATAATGAGTATGTTAGAAAGTATTTTTAAAAATTAAAAATAAAAATAAAAATTGATACATCTAAATATATAAGCATATACAAAATTTGGTTAAATTAATCAAATATAAATAAAAATAAAAAATTAGAAAAAAGTTAAATTTTTGAAAAACTTGGAAAATATTTTGCTCAATTAATTCATATAACTATAAACGTATAAATACATCATATAAAAAATGAAATATAAATAAGTTTAAAAAAAAAAAGAAAAAAAAATACAAATTATTAATAAATTTTTACAATTTTGTATACACAAAATAATAAATTAAAACTTAAAAAAATAAAACAAAAAAATGAATAATCATAAATCTAATTTTAAATGCGAAATGTATATGATATAACAAAAAATAGCTGAATATTGAAAGAAATAAAGAAAATGTTGCTTACAGCTTTGAGCTGGTTGATTTCCTCAGTGTCGCCGGCGATGGCGGCGGCGGCGGCCACGCCCATGGAGCTCAGGCTGGTCAAGCTAGACATGCGACGCAGCTGGTCTGCCCCGCCCAGGTCAAGGGATAAACGATAAACAAAACGATAAAACATAAGAATCGAAAATCGAAAGCCAAACGCGCACAAAAATCATAAATACCAAAAGAAGCATTTCCAGTGGGCAAATGGCCGAGCGGATCATCCGCACTGTGATTGTTGCTACTGTTGCTGTTGTTGCTGTTGCTGTTGTTGCTGTTGTTGCTGTTAGATTGCTGCTGTTGCTGATCGCCGTGGCTGCCATCGTTGGGCGTGCCAGGCGTGCTTGCTGCAGCAGCTGCTGCGGCGGCGGCAACGGCCGTTGTTGCCGGTGCGCCCGCGCCCGTTAGCGCTGCCAAGGCGACGGCATTGCGTGCCGTGAGCACCGCTCGTATCTTGACAAAAGCCGCGCTGAGGTCGAGCCGCTCGTCGGACCAATCAATGGCGCTCGCTTCCTGCTCGGCGGCGAGCGTTTGGAACTGTAGCTGCAACTGTTGCTGCTGCTGCTGTTGCTGCTGCTGCTGGGCGTTGTTGTTGCTGCTGTTGCTGTTGTTGCTGCTGCCTGCTGTGGCTGTGCCAGCAGCATCGCTGCCCACGAGCAGCGCACCACCCAAACTGCTGGTTAGTTGAAAGTGACTCACCCGCTTGTGGTTGTCCGGCAGA
Organism: Drosophila fulvimacula; assembly: GCA_035045555.1. Classification (NCBI taxonomy): domain Eukaryota; kingdom Metazoa; phylum Arthropoda; class Insecta; order Diptera; family Drosophilidae; genus Drosophila; species Drosophila fulvimacula. The sequence goes on along the minus strand of JAWNOX010000110.1, from coordinate 1,112,581 downwards.
TTCAGATAGCACTCGTTATCGAAGCGGAATTGCGACTGTGTGTATGTGTGTGTGTGTGTGTGTGTGTATATGACAGACACAAATTGGTGCAGCAAGAGAGAGAACGAGAGAGAGAGAGAGAGAAAGAGCGGGACAAGTAAAATAATGAATCATATAAAAAAATAGATTTAATTATTGTTGTCGTACAATTTTCGCACAATAGAAAAAAAGGACAAAGGTGCGGCTGTTGCTGCAGTGTTCAGTGGTAGAATTGGCGGTGCAGCCACAGTGGTTACAGTGGTACAGTATCACAGGTGAGTAACGCCAGCTGGCACTTACCTTGTAGCCCGGCCCCAGGCGGTGCATGGCACAGATCTGCTGCGTGGTCAGCGCCTCGCTGAACAAATAAATTGCCGACATTTGCCCGCAGAAGACGCGCTCCTCATCCAGCTCGGGCGTGGCGCCAATATAGCACTTGTCAAAGGGCTGCAGAGAAAGTGGGAGAGAAAAAGACAGAGAGAGAGGGAGAGAGAGAGTTTAGAATGCTGTTCACTTTCGCTCAGTCAACTCTACTCTACTTACATCGTTTGTGGACACAAACCAGGCCATTTCAGTTGAAGACGCCAGCTGTCCATTCACGAGGCACTTGATTTCGCTCTTTGTCCAACGATTGTATATGTACACAATTGCAATCATATACCACTAATGAGAGAAGAAGAGAGAGATGGTTAAAAAACTTTTCCTTATCAATATGCCTAACATATAAAGTTGTATCCCAAAGAAACATTCTTTCTTCCTTTCTCCTATGATAACAGAGTATTATCCTACCTCACAGGGGAAAACTAAATTAAATAAATACAAATTGATATAGATGATAAGTTAGTATTTAATTTGAAACCTTAGTCTGGGAAGCATTTGATGCATCATGCAGACAACTTTCAAGGTAAAATCCTGACTAACTCAGCTCTATCCTTAGCTTCGTCAACTGGAAAAGGTCAGCAGCTAGGATTCCATCTAGGCCATAATTAGATTTTAGCCATGTCTAATCCTCTTCATATAAATTGATCTCCATGCTGAGCCTCGAAATTAATTTTCGCTGGCAACTATAAACTAAACGGCTGTGGCCGGGCTGGGTTCGAGTGCTGAAACAAATTTCAATTGCTTCGGGCAGGTAATTAGGGCCTCTGTTGTTGCCCATTCGATGTGCTGTTAATTAAACTTTGGCAGACCCGAAATCACGCCCATAAATTGAAGCCAGCCTGCCATGTGTGTAGGTGTGTTAGTCGGCGGCTAATGGCCGTAATTCACAGGTGTAACGATTAGCCGCTGAAAATGGGGGAGAAGCCGGCTGAGCGGCGGCACTTACCTTGCGTGGCTGGAATTCATATTTGACACAATGCTGAAAGCCCTTGCCCTTGACCTTCATCGATGTGAGCACCAGACAGTTGCCCACAAAGTGGGCCGTGTAGCCAACGCCCTTCGATGTCTTGAAGCTGTGGATGATAGGGAGAGTGAGAGGGGGAGGAAAAGAGAATTAGGCATGAAAATACGTGAAATATATATGAGAGCAATTAGCTGCAGAACGTATGAGTGGGCGAGGCTGGGCCGGCCTGGGGTCTGAGTTACTTACCAATAGAGATAGGGTTTCTCACGCTCAATGTTCACCGAGTTAATTGGATCCAATCGAAACCAGGTGGTAAAGGTGAATCCATTTTCGTATGGCCATTTGGCCAGCGGCGGCAGCACCATGGCCTGCAAAGGAAAAAGGAAGAAGAAGAAGAGCAAGTTAGTCACAGAGAAAGAGCGGGAGAGTGTGAGATAGAGCGCCTGTTAAATCTCAATTAGCAGCTGGTACGCTCAAATAAACCGCATGCTGTGACCGCAAGTTCCTTTCTGACGCAAGTCCTTGCTGTGGCATGCAACACTTGGTTGCAAGTCACAAAAGTCAGCAAGTCAAGCGCAAAAGCCAAAAACCAAACTAAACCAAAAACTGAATATAAATCAAATTTTTGCATATTTCATACACTGTTCAGCTGCGATATGTAACGGGCATATTCGGTTTCTTCCTTTTAGTTCAATTTCCTGTTGGCATTTGTAGCTGCTGCTACGCTGACTTTAGTTTCATTTAAGCTACCTTCAATTTTTACTTGTCAAACAGACACTCGCCCACACACACACAACAATAAAGGCAACCGCAAAGGCAAAGCATAAAACCCAAAAGGCAGAAATGAAGTGAAAATTAAAAGGAAATGAGCACATTTTGATTTATCATGAATTTTGTGGCTTTACGGCCGAACAGAGAACAGGCTAGAATACACACACACTCACAGACAGGCACTTACAGACAGATACCCACACACACACACACAGATTAGACACCCACACACGCTGCGTGTGTTCACTTTTCATACATTTATTTGCCTCATTTTGAATGCTCGCAAAATTTATGTTCTTATCACATTTATATGACCAAATGCGACGCCTACAAAAAAAAAGAATGTGACTATCTCAATGTCAGCTATCCTCTGCGCCCACATTCATAACACCTCAACTAACAGCAAATTCGCATCCGTTTGATTATCTCGACATTTTTGCATTTTGTATTTTGGCAAATTTCTGATAATTTCGCAAATGCGCATTAAGCCAAGTTAATTGGAAAATGTTTAGAGAGAGCACATTAGCAGGAAAACAACAGCAGCAGGAAGAGATAATAATATACACAGTATATATGTGCTAATTCCAAAAGTGTGATAAATATTCAAGCTTAGCTAACTGTGTGAAATGATATAAATTCTGTATTGACTCTGTTTGAATGTGATAAAAGACTTGATAATGAACTCAGCTGAATTTGAGAAGAAGAGGAGAAATAAGCAACTGATTTAGGATAACAGACATCGGCCAAGTCTACAAGGATGTAGCAGATCCTTCCTCCTCCTTCAGTTTTCCAGACGGTTAACTAGCAACTTTTTCATACTCAGCATGTGATCCTTCACCCAACTCTCCTTAGCCTCACCAAGGCGCCTTCTTGCTTATACAGATTGCTTTTCCGACATAATTATTAATCTGATCTCTTGAGTAAGTCTAAGAACTCGACTTCTATTATATCAATTGCAAGCGTAGTTGTAATCCACTCTTCTGTCCTTAAGGATATTTTTGCACGGCCTCTACTTGCTTTAGCAGCACCAGAAGTATTTATTTTAATTTTCGCATATTAAAGTTCACTTAAGAGCTTAAAGTTGATCCATAAAAATCAAATAGAATTGAATGCTTGAATACTTGATAAGCGCCCAGCTGCATTTGCATTCATAACATTCATTTGCTATTGAAGAGTCAGAGAGGGAGAGAGACGCGTGTGTTGTACGCTTTATGATATTCATTTAACATTTATACGCTTTTGTATTCGTTTTCGTAGTTCGCATTCATTTGTATGCGCAGACGGACGGCGTTTCGTGTGGCACGGATATTGTCTTGAGGCCTCATTCGATTGTGCAACATAGTGCAACAATGCTGCGGCATGTGGCATGTGGATGTGGCGTGCCACATGATTTAACATTGTTGCCTTTTGTCTGCCAGCTGTCCCCAACTGTCACTCTGTCTCGCTCACACGGTCGCTATCTCTGTCGGCTGTTGTGCCCTCCGAACTCCTGGCTGGAGGCAACTCATTAGTGCTACGAAGAGACCTACAGGCACAGCCAGCAATCCACATTAAAGTCTAAACGAAAATTAAAAAAAAAAAAGGAAAAAGAGGAGAGATAAAAAAGGAGGACTCGCGGCACATGTCCATTTGAGCTGAGCGTTTTAGTGATTGGGAGTTGGGCGCGATGGGGGACCTGGTGTAACATGTCCGTCCCGTTTATTGAACATTTTGTGACAATTGCTCTACGAGTCTCTCGTTTTGTTTCATTTCATTTCATTTCATTTTGCATCGTTTCGTATCGCATTTGACTTCCAATTCGCTTTATGGAACTTTTTATGTGCTTATCCTATAGACAGATAGCAATAGAGGTCGTCCACGGTGTGAGCGAGTGTGTCTGAGTGCCGGGCTGGGGGAATGGGGTGCGTCAGCTGAGACAGCAGCGTAGGCACATGCCACTTGGACAGCTCACATTACGAATTCGATTTAAGTGCGACGCAATAAAATAAAAGCCCAGCCCCCCGGCGCCACGCTCCTTATTTACTCTAACTACCCAGCCCCACGCCACTGAGTGTAGTTGGAGCTGAAGTGCTTCGAGTGCTTGCTAGTCATTGTTATAGGAGAGGGGCTGGAATGCCGCTTCCTCTGCACTTAAAGCCAGCTTGCAATTCGGCCAAAACTAAGTTAGGTTGCTCGACTGGCAAATACTTTCTATACTCTGGAAAAGATATACGGAGTATATCTGAGCTGACAAGGAGCTGCTCGAGCAGAACAGAGCAGACAGGCAAACAGATAGTTATGGCTAGATCCTTTCGGCTATACTTAAGAGATACTTCGATACTTATCGATAGTCAGACAGAGATATTCGCAGTCGAAATCTGTCTGTATCAAACCAATATCCAACCAATATATCCCCATAATTCATTCTCCATATGTACAGGGTATACAAATAAAACGAAAATCGATTATTGCTGTTGTTTATTATTATTAGATATGGACTTACCGATCCCTTGCGGCCGGGAAAGCTGAAGAACACATCGGGTCCGTTGCGGTGCGGCATTTGTCGCAGCACATTCAACAATTTGGCCGAGTGACGGGGCCATTTGGCATTGTTGGCTTTCATTGTGCCAAAGAGCAGCTTCAGCTCCTTGACCGTTATGCTATAGCTGGCCAACACGCCCAGCATCTCGATGAGCAGATCTGCAAGAGGGAGAGCAAGAGTGGGTTAGAGCATAAAGGCATTATGATGGGCGTGACATGTTTAATGGTTATGAAAACTGTTGTCGCCAGCTCAGCGAGTGCTGCAACGTGCGCAAATATCAGGTGTAAGCGGCTACACTGCACGAAAACGTGTTTAGTTATTGTTAACATGGCTAAGAAATATTGAATTGAAGCAAACGATTTGTAACCTATTGGGACTTAAACATATAAATGAATACAAAGTCCTAAGGAGGTAAGGTCTTCACGAGTTAATGTCCCAAGGAGGTAAGGCTAAGGTCCTAGGGAGGTAAGGTGCTAAAGAGGAAAAATAACACTCAGGTGAGATCTTAGCATGTTTTTCGAAACATTTGAGGTACTTAGACTTGATGAAAGAATGCAAGTTAACGCTTGAAAAAAGACAAAGAGATTCTAGTCTAATGTCTTGCTTAACAATTGCTGTTGATCTATGTGATCAACTGATGTGCATATCCACGTCAGAGTGCGTTTTATCAGCCTAAGTCGCAATGCAATTCGCAGTCACATACTTTCGACTGGTGTCATTGGAGCGAATTTTGTTTGTGCACATGAGAACTTTCGACGAGTGCAGTCAGCAAATAAAATAAACGAGATAGCTACGAGCTGAGCGCGTGCAGCGATGCGGCAAGGACGCTCTTAAAGCCAGGCGGCAATGGTTGCATTTGGTAGGCGTGGCATGGCTGATGGAGCCCTCACCCTTCCCCTGCCCGCAAGGCACACATACATCAAGGTCAGTGCGTGAAACGAGCTGGAAATTGAATTCGAACTGTCATTGAATGTGGCATAAAAGTGAGAGAGAGAGAGGGAGAGGGGCGAGGGAGAGCAAAAAGGAATCAGATTGAGTAGTGGCCGCACGTGCTGCCAGTTGGCTTTAAATTGCAGCGTTGCCAGACTGGCACGTTTGTGTCGCCGCTCACCTTAGCCTTTGGCAGCACGGCCTCGACGACTCTCGTGCTATTCCCAAACTTCGTTTGTAATGCACACTAATTGAAATGGGACGCACGGGCCGTTTTAATGCCTGGTCTGCTGCCTGGGCCATTACCCCAAGGAGCTGTGGCTCTACCAGTCAAGCAGGCAAACCTACCTACGTCCTTGCTCCACCTCCAGCCCTTCTCACTCTTTATACAGTTACACAGTTTCCAGTTGCGCCTCCATCAACACGTTTCGGGTAGCGTAAATTAAGAAATTGAGTAACATTCATGCCTTGGCCGCCCACAAGGCTACGGCATGAAGTCCCAGGACAATGTTGGCCCTTCATCCCAAGCTCCGCCTACAGCATCAGCATTTAATTACACACATCTTCTACCCACGCTCCTGGAGCGACTGTAGAGCTTCTCCTCGTCTGCTGCAATAGCTTAGAGCGCAATGACAATGTGACTAGGAATCCTTCAGCTCTTCATCTGTCTATCCGACTGTCAGTCTATCCGTCTGCTCTGCCCCGGGTCGCCCGTCAAACTTTAACTGCCTTTTGCATATCTTGGCATCTTCTGCAGCTCATAAAAGCCAAAGTGCGAGAACTTGACAGCTTTTTATGTCTCCCAGACCTATGCCCGTCTGCAGTTATATCTCGCTGTATTTCATTTTTTTCTTTTTATTAAGTTCTCATCAAGAGCAATAAAAGACGTAAAACTTGCCGTATGAAATTTCCAGATAGTTTTAAGCACCAAGCAGACAGATATAAAATGAACTTAAGACCAACATGTTAACCAAATTTTTGTATTTGCCATAACAACAGAAAATGTACAAAAGAACGATATAAGAGTGGGAAATTAAATGAAACCTGAAGAGGCAGAGTGAGTGAGGGGATGACTATAGGTTAGATATGTTTTAAGCCAATCTATGTAAGTAATTTGCCGAAAATGCGTGGAGAGTGTGTGGGACAGAACTAATTATCGCTTTGATAATAATCGAATGTATAAAGTTATCGATTATTCGTTATCAAGCTTAGGCTTTAACATGATGTCGCAAGTCTCTAGCTCTAGTGGGCTCTGATAGATGTATGTAAGAAGCAAGGTTACATTGAGTCGACTCCCAATCCAGATACTGTTCCAGCATTTATATACTATATTAACGATATCGAATTACCCTTAACATTCATCTTCAATTTCTTCACTTTATAATTACAAAATATTCCACTCTCTCTCTACTGCACCACTCATTAGTCAAGGTATCTTAGAGTCCAGGGTTGCCCACACTCTTCCTTATTGTGTATCTAATGGTGACCTAAATATTTAATAAAATTTAATTTCAAATTATTTATCATCAAATTTGCTCTAATTGTGGCTAATGGAAATAAAAGTTTTTTCTTTTTAGCCGAGGAAAAAACTGAAAGTTTCCCAAGTTAAGCTGGGAGGGAGAGGAGAGAGAGGGAAGACAGAGAAGGAGAGAAGTTTTAGCTTATGTAATTTCTTGGCAAGTGTCACGTTTCGACATTTGTCAGGTAACACGCTCACACACACACACGCACATACATGTGAAATTATGGCTCAAAAGTCAGCGACTGCAAATTGACAGCAGTTACAGTTCGTTAAATGCCAGCTGTAGTGGGAGAATGAGACGGGCTTAGGGTAGACGACTGTGTGGGATGTGAAGTCTGGAGTCTGGCAAGGCCCGGCCTGCCCTCTGACGTGCCAGAGGGTTGCCAGACCACAGATGTGTCATTGACTTAATAAAATCAAAATCAAAGCCAAAGGCACGCACACGCTGGTGGCAGCTTAACAGGGGCTGGGGCAGCCGAGCGTAGGGGTTGCCGGAGGCGAGATGTGGTGGGATGTAAGTGTCAGTTGGCTGTTCGCTAATGAAGAGAAAATTTGCTGCGCTGTTTGTTGTTGTTGTTGTTGTTGATACATTAGGGCAGAGTGAGAGTTTAGAAACGAGACAGAGAGAGTGAGAGAGGGAGAGGGAGGGAGTTGTGGAGCATGCGAATGCTTAGCATACATATGGGCGCGCTGTAGGCATGGCCAAAAAATGGCAGCCACCGCGGGGCAAACGCAGCCAGTGCGGTCCACTGGGCGTATCACGGCCGCTGACAAGCGTGAAATTAATCGAAAAGCAATTCGGCCCACGCGAAAGGGACGCAGCACAACGCGATGCGATGCGATGCGACGCGCAGTTTCGACTTCTTTATTTTTTGGACACATGCCACATGGCAGGAATCAGAAAGTAGCAAGCCTTAAACACGCAAAGAGAGAGAGAAAGAGACAGAAAGAGGGAGGGGGAGAGGGAGAACATGCTCTAGTTCAGCTAATGCGTGACCAAAACAAACTCCAACTCGAGCTGACCAAACTTGACCATTCTGGGGAGTATTTTGTATAAATATACCAAGAGATATCTGCGAGGCCAAGTAGTGTATGAATATATATTCGTATAGAGTACTCTCTGCTTTTCATATTTCATATTTAAAAATTTATTTTTCGTCTTATGATTCTCACTTCTCCATAAATATTCAAGCGTTATTTAATTTTAATTTTTAATTTATTCTTATATTTCCATCTTATTTTCTTTATCTTTGCATGTAGCTGTCTCTGTTTCTGTTTCTGTTCCCATATCTAACTCTAAATCTTAATTTAGCAGCCATAGACCTCTTTAGTTGTCTGCTTTGATTTATTAAATTCCCTTGATCCAGGCTACCTCGGTTGCTGTTTTATTAATTAAAACGCAAATAATTTATGAAAAAATAATTAAAATTCGCGAGAAAAGTCAAGAGCACTAATTAACTTCTTTCTTTAGCTTTTAGTTAGAATTTTTAATTTTAAAATAATTTTTAAGGAATTTTTAAGTTAAAAACAAAAATTTAAAAACTTTTTATTAGCTGTTTATATTTATTTACATTTACTATTTATATATGCTCTTGAAACTCAAGCCCATCACTGAGGAAGTCACAGATTTGACATTCGAGCAGCTTTTGCAAGCAGACCACTGCAGTTATTACAGTTATGCCATCGTAATTTTTTATATATTTAATGTAATGGCATATATCTAGTTTCAAAATAAAGCCATAAACAGTGCACAGTCTGTAATTCATATGGCTTTATTGCCATTTCATTTGCTATGGCTCTTACTTGGTCAGCCCATAGAACAGTTCAGTTATTTCTGCTTTTATTTATATTTTTCGTTTGCTATTTTTACGTTTTATATCTCTAATGAACTGTTGTGTGAGTTTACTGTTTTAACTTACCTGCCACAACCGTTTCGGAGCGCTGCAAGCGCACCAGCACATGCTCGATGAGTCCCACATCTGTGCAGGCCTGCAGATTGCGAACGCTTTTTCGCAGAATCGCAATGAAAACGCTCCAGATCTCGGCCTGAAAAGAGAGAGAGTGAGATGGAGCAAATGAGTAAAGCGATATTAGTGAGCAGTCACAATGGCAAAAGTTTACAATGCACTGATATATCAAGTGCTCGATTCCCCAGTGTGAGGGCCCAAGGGATACAAAGCAGACAAAAAAAAAGTTTGGCTAAAGAAAATGTTTTACGAAATCAAAGAAACGACTGCGATTGTAGCTGCTTCACTGTCTGCCCAGTTCAATAAGCAGGGTAAAGTGACGCACACCAACACACACACACACATACACACACACAGACAATCGCATATACGTAGCGGCGCAACTGACAGCAGCTCGCGCGCTTAGAAGTATGCAGCACTTTTTTTATACCTCGCTGCAGCGCCTCTGTGTGAGTGTGTGTGCCTAATGTAAACAGTCATTGAAATAAAGTAAAATAATGGAAAATAATGGCAAAATAATCGCAAGCTCAAAACGAAGGAGTCACTGCTGCTGCTGTTGCCGGCAGCAACTCATGAGCCGCGGCAGCAACTGATTCACTGTTTCAAGTTTCAAATGCCAGAGACAGAGTATATATATACATATACAAATATATATAAATAAATAAATATATATATATATATATATATACAGTTCGCTGGGGAGCTCTGCTCCTGCTGACAAGGGACTTTGTGGGGGGCGTGGCACTCGTTTTGCCTTTACTGTGAATGTATTATTGCCGCAATATTTGTGCGGCAGCCACTTTTGGCAGGAAGCAAAAACGTTTTGGCGGTTTTTATGATTATTGCCTTACACACACACACAGACACACAGGCACACAAACACACGCATACAGTAGAGATTGCACATTGGATTGGCTATTGCATACATATACACACACATATAAAATTCATATAATTTTCGTTTGGTTTCTTTTCTTATTTTGCTTTTGTTTTTGTTTATTTTGCTTTTATTTTTATTTATTTTTCTTCTGTTTTTTTTCTCTTCTTTTGTTTTGTTTTATTTTCTGACAAATGCAGACAATGAAAATGTAAACGTTTTGAGTGTTTATAATGAGCCAGCTGAATGCTGAATGCTGAACGCCCAAGCACTCGTGCACCTCGAGCACTCGTTGAGCTTGCGGTCCACGCGGCGTATGCGTGATATTTAAACAGCAGCGAGAATAGTGCTGCAAAGTGCTTAAAGCTGAAATGGAATACGTTTTGTGGTTCACTTGGCACTGCATACATATATGCAATGCGAGCTAGTTCGCAGAGTAAACTTATCTGGAGATCTGAGAACTCTGGTGAGAGCATAGCTCTGAGCTTAGATATGATATGAAACTGAACACTTTTTGTATGTGGATTCATCTTTAGTTTCTGAAAGGCAGCACCAATTCCTGGTAAAGGCAACTCGTTCATATGAACTGGTTTTCAATTGTCAAGTAAACTGAGCTGGAACTGAATAGTTTCTTTTCTGAGAGATTTCAGATATTTCGATGTGAACTATTTATATATCCGGTTCTTCTTCGGGGATAGCTTCACTTCTATACAAATTGAACTTGTTCATATGAACTGGGTTTCGCATTGAAATTATACATCTTCAAGTGAATTCATCTTTCAGCTGATGCAAGCATATTCCGAACTAGTTCACCTGCATCAACTCATTTGATCCGGCTCATTATCTATTGACAATAGACTTTTAATTGGTCTAATTGTTGAGAATCGAATTTAATTCACTCGTCATTTCTTTAGCGCTCGTCGCTTCCAGCTTCGACTTTGCTTTCGTCTTCGGATTTGCGTGAAAAGCTGCGTCTGCTCGCTTCTGCTCTTCCCTCGTTTGGTTTTTATTCATTCATTCCGTTTTGTTTTTCTTGTGTTCTTTTTTCGCCTTCGTCACGTTATCTGTTGCTTAGCTCGTTTTACGCATCATTTCGCTCAGCATCCGTTTGCGAGTTTCTTGCTTATCTTCTCCCTCTCGCGCCCGCTGCCGCTCCCGCTCCCGCTCTTCCCCTTGTTGTTGTTTTTTAATGTACTGCACGCATAATTTAATTCGTCGATTCATAAATTGCCAACAAAAATTCACTCACTCATGGCCCGTGGGCCACGCCCACCTGCCTGCTCGACATCATTATGCGGCCAAGGACTCGGGCTTTGCCGCTTTACAGCTGTCGCCCCAAAAGCGGCTTTTCGACTGTGCGCAAATACGCATTTACATAAGCAAATGCCTCAGACATAGAAATATGAATATACATGTTCATTTATATACACAAATTATATATATATATATATATTACTTACTATATATGTATAGGTGTAGGTGTAGGTGTGTGTCTGTGTAAGTGGACATGCGTTGCTGCGGGTAATTTGATCAGCTCCAGCTACCAATTGCACCCAAAAATACCTCTAAAAACTCATAGATTCACACACACAAATACACCCATACACACACACACACACACACACACACACACACACATAATGGGAATCAGAGCAGCTCTCTGTTTGCCTGCAGGCACTGCCAGCCAGCGCTCAGCCTAATGCGGCTCCCCTCAATTCGTTCAGCTGCTCGTTCTCGCTTGCCATTTCGTAGTTATATTTATACCCTGTAAGTTCCCCAGAGCAGTTTAACTGAGCTGATGCCTCAGCATGAAAAATGTAAATGAAAAACCTATGTTTTTTGCTTGAGGTTTTTATCATAGAAATTTTCGTTTTGTTAGCTTTCCTTTGTTCAGGATGGAGCACTCGAAGTGTAACCTATTCAAAAGCTTATATCAGTCGCGTTGGAAACTTATTTTTAGTTATTTCAAAGCACAGCACGTGTAAAAATACTCGAAATTTTGGTATAAATTTCCTTGGATGGTACATAACCAACTCTTGCCTTGACTGGCACATCGTTGAGAAAATCTTTCTTCAGCATGTCAAGGCTGGTATATATTTTACTTCGATATATATCGATAATCGCTGAGAGAGAATAATTCCTGGTGAATTTCTACTCGATTTTCATATAAATATCGCATTTCATTTACTCTGTGATCGCAGGGTATTGCCTATTCGAGCATTTTTCTATGCGGTTGCCATATTTAATTTTGTATTTTATCTTTGCAAAAATGTTGCTCGTAGCCAAATACAAAGTTGATTTGACGCCGTTGCGTTTTGTTTTTTACAGCATTATTTCTTAATAAGCGCCAAGCAGCCAAATCTACGCCGCATCCAGGCCCCCCATCCTGCGCTCCACCCGCATCCCCCGCCCATCACTAAGCTCCACGGTGAACTAAGCCCACAGCCGTCGAGCGCAAAATGAATGGAAGCAAGCAAGAAATATCGCTGGGCAGAGCGAAGACAAAAATTAAATATAAAAGAGAAGGAAAAACTTCAGTCAGATTTTATTACGTAATTGGGTAGCAATTTCTGCATGAAGCAACAATAACAACAACAACAACAACAACAAGCTAGAACTGAGGAAGAATAGCTACAACAACAAGGGCCACTGAACACAAATTAAATTTTAGCCTTTTTTTGTTGCTGTTTTTGACTGTTATTTTTTTTTTTTTTTTTTTTTCTTGGCTTTATCTTGCTGCTCTTATGTATGCCCCGTCGACTGTGCGTGTGTCTGTGTGACAGGGACAGCTGCGACGCACTGAGGCGGCGACTGCCTATTGTTATTGTTGTTTTAGCTGTTGTAGCTAAGGTTAAATTGAGCATCGTCCGGCAGAAAGTCAGGCCCAGATTTGACAACGATTAAAAATTAAATGCATTCCTTCGCCGAGAGTTCAGGATTTCAGATTTTTTGCTCAAAAAAAAAACACAGAAAAAACTCTTGAAAATATGGCAAAAGTTTAATTGGCACAAGAAAATATTTCTTGTTGCTATATCTTGTACAAGTCTTTGCTGTTGTTTACCTTTTTCTTCCACTGCTTTTTCTACTTTTCTCTTTCTGGGCAGAGTTTCCCGAAAGAGTTGTGGCTTAGATGACGTATGTGTCTGGTGCTACAGATAGGGCTGCTATCGATATATATATATATATATATATATATATATATATATATATATATATATATATATATATATACTTGTTATCGATAAATGCTTAAATATATAATGACCTATCACAACACAATTCACTCTTTATATCGATCCACCATCGATCACCTGCCTTTCTATGCCCCTCATCTATGCTCTAAAAATCAATTTAAAACTCCTTCAAATCTCAGAGCATCAACCATTCGGCTTGCGCTGCAGCATAAATATTTCCACATGATTTGTTGCCTGCAGTTTAAAATAAATTTAACGCATTTGGCTCGGTTTACTCTAGCTCTGGCTTCCACCCTCTCTCCCTACCTCCCTCCCTCTTTCCCTACCTCCCTCTCCCCCTATGTCACCCTCTCTCTTTCTAACTTGTTGTTTTGCCGCTTATTTTCCACTTTATCAGCGATTTGATTACGCTCGTCACCCGCCACCCACTTGTGCAGCCCTTTTCACAGCTCTGGCGCAGTCAAATCGTTTCGTTTCAATAGAATTTCAATAAATTTATCAAGCTCCATCTGCAAGGCGCGCCTTTGCCACTTCTGCGAAGTTGCAAGACCCAGAAGAAGACGAAGACGAAGCAGACGATGGCTAGCAGCAATGGCAACAACATTTTTGCATACCGGCACTGTGCCACGCCCTCTTGGCCCGCCTTGAGACTCCCCGCTTTGCCCTTCCTTTTTCAATTTTCAGCACCCGCCTCAGCTCAGCTCCAATTTTATGTCATCTTTTTAGTGCCGCGCAGCCAAGCTCTCTTTTAACTTTATTTTTATCTCCCCGTACCTCCCTCGCTCCCCCTCTCATTCCCTATCTCTCTCTCTCTCTTCTTCCCTCTCTCTGTGTATCTTGTACATGTCAATGTCTTTGGCATGCCGTGCAATGCGCTTATGCGCTTCCTTCCTTCCTTGGCACCATTTGCCCGTCCTATCCTCTTTCTCTTTTTCCCCTATCTCTCTCGCTCTCTTCTAACTGATTTTTTCCTTAAAAATCTGCTGCAGCTCTAACGGAAATTTATTATTGACAACAGCTGCCGTTGCAATGCAAACAAGCGGCAGCAGGCGCCACACACACACACACACACATGGAGTGCGCTTATACATGTGTGTGTGTGTGTAAAAAGTGGCAGCCGCGTCAGCAGTTTGCGGGTTAAGTAGCATGGCCTCTGTCTCTGGCACTGGCAGGAGCCATTCTCCGTATCCAATACTCGATCTCCGGCAGCAACTCTCCGGGCCGCCCCTGCCAGCCACGCCCATGGGGAGCCATGCGAATGGCGCAGTTAGTGAATGTCATTGGCGTTGCTGTGATGAGCATAACATTGACACAAAGTGCAGAGGCAAATGCATTGCCAGCTGGACGCGACCGAAGCTGGCGCCATTTACAACGTTTGCCAACTGACAGGCGACAAATTTGTCAATTTGCGTGTGCAGTGAACCGTAAAGGCCACACGCATTTTATCACACACACATTTTATCAATTGCGATAATATTTCAAGTGCATTCATCAACTGAACAACTGAATATTTCACTTCAAGCGGATGCCACAAATTGTTGCACGCGCAACAAAATATGTCAGATCAAATGCAAATACTGTATAAGTATAAGTATAAGTATAAGTATAAGTATAAGTATAAGTATAAGTATAAGTATAAGTATAAGTATAAGTATAAGTATAAGTATAAGTATAAGTATAAGTATAAGTATAAGTATAAGTATAAGTATAAGTATAAGTATAAGTATAAGTATAAGTATAAGTATAAGTATAAGTATAAGTATAAGTATAAGTATAAGTATAAGTATAAGTATAAGTATAAGTATAAGTATAAGTATAAGTATAAGTATAAGTATAAGTATAAGTATAAGTATAAGTATAAGTATAAGTATAAGTATAAGTATAAGTATAAGTATAAGTATAAGTATAAGTATAAGTATAAGTATAAGTATAAGTATACGTATAAGTATAAGTATAAGTATAAGTATAAGTATAAGTATAAGTATAAGTATAAGTATAAGTATAAGTATAAGTATAAGTATAAGTATAAGTATAAGTATAAGTATAAGTATAAGTATAAGTATAAGTATAAGTATAAGTATAAGTATAAGTATAAGTATAAGTATAAGTATAAGTATAAGTATAAGTATAAGTATAAGTATAAGTATAAGTATAAGTATAAGTATAAGTATAAGTATAAGTATAAGTATAAGTATAAGTATAAGTATAAGTATAAGTATAAGTATAAGTATAAGTATAAGTATAAGTATAAGTATAAGTATAAGTATAAGTATAAGTATAAGTATAAGTATAAGTATAAGTATAAGTATAAGTATAAGTATAAGTATAAGTATAAGTATAAGTATAAGTATAAGTATAAGTATAAGTATAAGTATAAGTATAAGTATAAGTATAAGTATAAGTATAAGTATAAGTATAAGTATAAGTATAAGTATAAGTATAAGTATAAGTATAAGTATAAGTATAAGTATAAGTATAAGTATAAGTATAAGTATAAGTATAAGTATAAGAAGTTCTCTTTAAGTTAAGCCATATCGCCAGCACATAGTTAGAGCAAATGTCAACTAGGTTCATTAGAAATTCCAACTACCCTTAGAGAAAGATTTTGTTGCTCTAACCGCCATAAATGTCTAATGTCAAGTGCTAAGCTCAATTTGTTAATTGCTTTCCCTCTGACACATTTGTCGCCTGGCTAACCTTATAGCAGTTAGAGCTCGTCGTTGTTGCTTCTCAGTGCACTTTGCTGGCTGTAGGGAAAAAGGACTCGAGCTGAGAGATCTGGAAGCTTGTGTGGCAGCTGCCGCTGTCATTCACTCAGTTCACTCAGTCACTCGAGTGGCAAGTGGCAAGTGGCAAGTGACAAAGGGCAATCACTTGTGACCGTTGCTGACCTCCGCAAAGAGAGTGGGTGATAGGGTCTTCCCAACGAGCCATCTATCCTACCCGGCGCACTGTCAAAAGTATTTTATTTCAATTTATTTTTAGCTATATTTTAATTAATATAATTAGTTTCAGCCGCAGCGACCGCAAACGGCCAGGGTTGCCACACTAACAAAGGACGCAAAGCCACGCAACAATAACAGAAAGTCAACATTTGCCCACATTTGCCATTGTTTATATTTTAATGCCTCGGCTGTCAGTGGAAAAAAAGGTTTAAAGTTTAATTATTTGTTAAATTGGGGCTGGCTTTTATTTTGCTTCGTTTTATTTCGGCTTTCTTTGAATGGCAGCTGCTTTCCTTCTTCCTGCTTACTTCTGCCCCTTCTTTTTGATTATGGCGAGTGTCAGTTAGATTCATTTGTTGTCTGGCTTAGAGCTGGCTGAGTTATTACAGTGCTTACTTTGACTTATACTCAATCTTATACTCAATCTTGTACTTAAATTTATTATCACTTGAACTTTCTTAGTCATACTTAAGCTGAGATCCTGACAATTGGAATTATACGCATAGATTTCATTTGTACTGAGACTTACACTTATATCCACTCACTACATGCCAACTAGACTGAATTTTAGGTTCGCATCTACAAACACTCTAAATTATACTAATGTCTTAAATAAGTCTTATACTAACTCTTATACTCATATTGTAAGTCTTACTTTCCCTTTTGTGCATCTGGCATAGATACACTTAAGTTTACATTGTCAGCTCTGCAATGACCCACACTCACTAACGACTTATACTAACTCTTATACTGGTATACGTCCCATTTTAGATTAAGTATATTTATACCGAAGCTTAACCTTGCACTCAAACACACTCCCACTCACACTTATACTCACAAAGACTCTTATACCCATTCTTATACTTGGGTTATGAATCACATTTGCCCTTTTTCTTCTCCCAGCGACATACTTCAACATAAGTTCTCACTCACAAACACTTACAATCACCCTCATACTCATAATCACTCTTATACCAACTCTTATAATAATTATAAGTCCATTCGTTCGCTTAAACTCGCACTCATGCACACTTGTACTAACACTTATACGTATACCTAAATTCCGACCCACAATACTCGTATAATATTCATGGCCTAGCCGCAACTTTAACATGGCGATCAGGTTTTATTTGCCTCGAATTGCTATGGGATTCAACCTGGATAGGAGATGGGAGTGGGAGTGAGAGTGGGCGTGCGAGTGGAAATGGGAATGGGTTTCAGCTGTCAAGTGGCCGGGGCGGGCACGTTTTGTGGCTCAGTCGCCCGAAAAGGCGTCAGAAATCGTGCGCGAGCTGTGAAAAACGCGCGCGCGACTCTCCAGCGGCGCGTTTGAAGTCGCGCGGGACTAGCAGCAGAAAAAAGGTATATATATTTTAAATATATATATGTATGTGTGTATGTATAAGAAAGAGTTGCAAACCACCCAGCGCATCCAGCGATGCGAATCAGGAGCCGCATCAGCAACCTTTTGATGCCAGCTTCGTACCTTAAATTGAATTATAAGAAGGTGTCACAAAAGTCAACAGTTGAGTGGTTCCGAGCTGGCTCAAGCTGCCCAGCCCACCTGGTAAAGCCCATTTTGAAGAGAGCTCATTGAGAAAAAGGGTAGACAACCACAGCTACACCCATACCCACACCCACACCCACACCCACACTCACACCCACACCCACACTCACACCCACACTCACCCACACGCCCACACACAGCTAGAGATTGATGTGATTTTAAGCTGAATGCGAATTGATTCAGAGTCATATTCAAAAAGTTCACTTTTAGACCTTTGCGTGATGCGATCTGCTAAGTAATTTGATATCTTTATCTCTGCCAGCAAAGCGCCTCAAATTTTTAACGAGACTTTCTAAGCCTTTTACCGCCTAGGCAAAACTTTTCATAAATTTGCAAAGAAATAAAGACGATAAACGTGCTCCACAAATTTCGGCAACATTTAGCGCGTTTAAATTCGTAATCAATTTTATTTACAAAAAAAAAGTTTATGTAAAATGTAATAATTTCTTATATTTTATATATAATATATTTTTATAACCAAATTTTAAAAATATTAAATTTGTAATGTTTTTTAATAATTTTAAAAAATGTTCTTTAACATTTAAAACAACAAATGTTACATTCTAATATTATTAAAAAAAAATTATTGTTATATATAAATATTTTTTTTAAGATAAGTAAATAATGAATTTTTAGAATTTATCGTATTATTTTTTATTTTTTAAATAATTTATATTTTTATTCTATATATTTTTTTTTTATGTGACTTTCCTAAATATTTTCGGATTATTTTTTATTTGGTTTAATTTTAGAAAAGTTCTTTTATTAATTCTGAAGAAAGTTTTGCACTTCAGCTTGAAGATAAAGAATGTTGACACAGTGCGCACACACGCACTTAACACACACACACACACACTCAAGCCCATTCACTTGAGCAAGCAGTGTGCGTGGTTAGTAGCGCGTTTTCCGCGCGGTTTTAAACGCGCGAGCGCTTTAAATTAATTTATATGCAAATATTTGGCAAAAGACAAATCTCTGCTAAGCCAAAAGGCAGCCACGCCCATGCACTTGAGCATTACACATCCATGTGTGTGTGTGTGTGTGTGTGTGTGTGTGTGTGTGTGTGTGTGTGTGTGTGTGTGTGTGTGTGTGTGTGTGTGTGTGTGTGTGTGTGTGTGTGTTAATACTTCTGTTTCTGTGAATTGGAAGCCAATGGAAATCGCATTAAATATTTTGCGCCTCGCGGGCACAAAAACCCAAAAATCCCAAAAAGCAAAACAATGAAAACTTGATGCGTGGGCGTGGCTAAAGGTGCAGCTGGAGAGGCAGAGAGCGGGCGGTAGGGGCTAGTGCCTGAGTTGTGGATATTGGTCATGTCAAACATGAAATTCAATTGTGTTTGGAATTCGAGCCAACAAAATGGAAGCAGCTCGCCAAAAGTGTGCGGCATATGCGTTCACTTTTACTGTGTTGGGGATGGGCTTGGGGATGGGGCTGGAGACGGATGGACGAAGGGGTCGATGGCATACCAGCGGGCATGGGCTTTGAATTTGTGCAAAAGTTTCACGTTGACATTTCCATAATAATTTTCTTTCATTTCTCTGTCTGTATATGTTTGTGTGTGTGTGTTATTGCCCCTTTTTTTTATTATTCTTTCCGGCCACACGCCAAAAAAAAAAAAAGAAAAAATAAAAGTTTGCTTTGCTATTGCCGCACGGCTGACTAACGGCACACCAACGCGCGTGTGTGTGTGTGGCTCTCCTTTGTTCACACACACACATACGCATACGTCGAGTATCCCCCCGGCCCCTGTGCTACTGACCGCCCTGCGGCTTTGGAGGCTTTTTTGCATATTGATGAGTCGATGATGCCAACAGCTACGCAAATTTCTTTTTGGGTCTAGGCGTAAATCGGGGCATACGGCGCCTCGGGGGCCTTCAATGCGTTCAAAATTGAATGACAAAACGCATGTGCGGCCATACGACAAGTGGGGGCGGGGGCTGGGGGCTTGGGACTGGTGTATGGGGACTGAGAACTGGCAAGGCTATGCGCCGCACGCCACACGCCACGCGCCCCACCGCTCTCGCCTTGTCTCTGACAGCTTTCAATCCTTTACCCAGGCAACACACACACGCACGCACACTAAGCCCGAAAGCTGAAAATGCAAAGCAGCTCAAAAGTATTCCAAACTGTTTTCGCAAGCCCAAAAGCAAAAGCGAACGCCCACACGCTCCAGCCACGCCCACGTGCTCTCATGTGTCCTGCCCTTAGGACTTAGTATTTGTGTCTCAGTTCGCGTCAAAGCAGAATTGTTAACAGACCTTTATGCATATTTCATGTCTGATGACAGTGAGCGCAGAGCAGAGCAGAAAAAACACAAAAAAAAACATAGATTAGAGGAACTGCCCAAGTGTTCGATACCCTGTAGTCAACTCGTAGTAGCTTCAATTGAAAATTAAATTTATAAATATATCTGTCTATATCTTCAAATCGATATATATCGATATACGTAAAGAGCATATGGAATAAACAGAGTTCTCTCTCTCTCTCTCTGGCCCTGATCCTATCCTAACCTATACTCTATATTTTCTTTATCTATTCATCCTTCCGCCACCTGCCCACATTTTACCTTATCAAACCAATATACCCTTTTCCATCATTTCCCATTTAAGACCCCAAAAAAAAAAAAGAAAATATTTTTTCTACTTTGTAGTTAAAACTTTTGTTTGAAATAGAAGAACTGGTCGTGAGTGCTCTTAAAATGTAAACTTCGACTTTTTTAGTTTCCTTTTTCATTTAGAATTTTTGATGATTTTAGAATCGATTCGAGTGAAGCCAGAGGCATTGCTGAGCGTTAAAGTTTGCTGGCATAGAATAGAATTTAAGATCTCGGGACCGAAAGAGTTTACGAATCGCAGCAGATCATATAAATTGAAATACATTTTATGTTTTTTGCATTTGTATTTTATTTATTTATGTATTATAGTTTATCTCATATTTTATATTTTACTCTTGATAATTTATGTAATATTTTTTTTTTATTTTAAATATTTTTTATTTTTTTTTTTAAATATATTTTATATTTTATTTTTTACATATATAACATATATTTTTAATTTATTTTTATTGTTATTTATTATTATTATTATTTAATTTATTTGTTAATTTTAAATGTTTCATAATTATTTTTTTTAAATATATCTTTTTTATTTTATTTAATTTTATATATTATATTCTATATATTCTATTAATCATATTTGATATTTTTTATTTTATGTATTTTTTCAGAATGTAATATTTCTTTCTTCTTCATTTTAAATACCAATATACTATCTGGTATCAAAAAACGATCACATGCATATATACCCTTTCAAGCTCATCTCCATTTCGATCCTAATTACAAATGAAATTTTTGTGAATTGAATTGAAATTTAAGTCTCGAGTCTCGAGTCTCGCTCGGTCTCGAGTTAATGTCGATTTAACAGCTCCAATGTTCGACTACTGCTCTTTTCCCCACTTCGCCTGCTGCTATTGGGGACAGTCCTTTTGGCTTTGGTATTTTGTTGTATTTGCTGTATTGTACTTAAAATGCTATTAACTCGGAACTGGGGAACCAAATTTAAACTTGTGCGGCTTTTTGGCTTTACGGTCTTTTGGGCTGATTCTATTTTGTTTATAGATTTGCAGCGCCTTTTTCGCTCTCTCTCTCTCTCTCATTCTCTCTCTTTGTATTTGTATGTGAGTGTGTGTGTGTGTTTTTTTGTATATACGCCTACTTAAAAATACATTTACACTTTAATGGCGCGACAAAAAATAGCAAAAGAGGCAGGAAGAGGAGGTGTAGCAGAGGCAGAGGCAGAGGCAGAGGCAATGCCTGCGAGTAAGCAGAACAAAAAAAAAACAAACAAATCAAAAAGAAATTAAATGACCTTTTCACATTGCGGCGGCTTTTTTAAGCACTGCAAAAAAAAAAAAAAAAACCGGGTGAAGCAAAAGGAGAACCCTGTGTGTGTGTGTGTGTGTGTGTGTGCACGTGATGCCGACAAGCGCTGCCATATGAAAGTCCGGCCAAGGCGACATCAAAAGGCGCGCCACAAAAAAAGCAAAAATGCAAACACAATTGGCTAATATTAGGTCTAAAATATGTGACTCTCTGCACGTGTGTGTGAGTGTGTGTGTGCGAGTGTTTGCATGGAACTCAGTTCGATTGGCACCCTGAACGACAATCATTCATATTTAATGAACATCGCTCGCTTTTGTGTATCTTTCGTTTTGGCCTTTTGCCAGCTTCAATTGATAGAAAAAATGAGCAGAAGAAAATGAAGAAGAAGGAGAAGAGGTAGGGGCAGAGGAACAGAAAGAAAATGGGAAAGAGTATGGTGTCTGCACAGTGGAGCTTTTGTGTGTGTTTTGGCAACACTGTTAGGCACCTTGAACTGTCGAGCTCAACTCAGCTCAACTGATTGAAGGCAACCAGCTGGAGCTGGCAGTCATATATATATAAATATATATCTATGTATATGGCATATATATATATATATATCTATCTCATATATAATTCTATATCAGATATATATTTGTATATCGTATGTATGGTAATGTATTTATCATATATATATATATATATATATATATATATATATATATATATATATATATATCATTTATATGTACCCATATCATATATCTATATAGTATACATATAACTATAAGAAAACAGTATTTAAATACCAAATAAAATACTGCGCATGCCAAGCACTTGTATTGTACTGAAAGGAGCGGGAGTGGAAGTGGTGGAAGAGTTGCTGGTAGTGGGCATGGAAGTGGGCATGGCCGTAGCAAATGGTAAACTTATAAAATATCTGCAGCGAATACAAATTCAATTCATGAATAAATTGTAATGTGTAGCCGCCGGGCCATTGGCGCTGCTGGGGCATCTGCTGCTGCCATTGTTTGTTCTTCAGCTGGCAGTTGGGAGGAGGAGGGCAGCAGCCGCAGTTGTTGCTGAGCTTGGTGTAACTGTTGCCCCATTCAGCAGCGATATCCATCGCTATTTAGTTGCTCTCAAATAATTACAGCCGAGCCATCGTTGAGCCACCGCCTACCCACTGCTGCCCCACTTAGCCACTTTTTTTCGACTCGCTCTTTTCTATTTTTTCCATCCATTTCTATTTTTTTATTTTTTATCGGGTTTTAACACGCCGCTAAGCTGCAGCTTAGTCGCCGCTGAATGCTGCGACTGCAAAACTTTTCTTTTTTTTTCCTCCCTCCACGCCCCTGCGTATGCCTCCGACCCGCCCTCACACACTAAGGCCTTGTGTAGGCACAAGTTAATTCCTTTACAAAGTCAATGCCACCATGCTCAGGCCCTTCTCTCTCTCTCTCTCCCAGCCATTCCCTGCCTCTCGCTAGCGTATGGCACATGTGCTGCATCAAGTGAGCAAGAAATATGAGACAAGAATTAATCAGGTCTTAAATATTAATACCACAATAGAGGCAAGACATGCGTTAAACAGAGCGAGAGAAGAGAAAGAGAGTTGGCGACAGAGAAATAACACAAACAGAAAGAGAGAGAGAGTGAGAGAGACGATCAGAAAGAAAGAAAGAAAGAGAAAGAGATTAAGAAACCGAGAGAGAGAGAGAGTGATATCTATCTCTATATTAAGCTCGAGCGCACGAGGTAGAGGGAGAGAAAGAAAAATAACTCGCTAGAACTGCAGGCAATAAAATATATAAATACAGAAAGAGCAGCAGAGGCAAAGGCCGATCTATAGCGAAAATGTTAACTCTCTCTCTCTCTCTCTCTCTAAGCCACGTTCCCCAATGAACTTAGTCACATCAGAGCCTATGCTCAAGCATGCTTTTTGCCTTACATTTACACTCAACTAATATACCCTTTTCGGCTTTGGAAAGCAGTTAATGTTAATCAATGAAAAGCAACAGCTGCTCTACATGGCGAGACTGTTAAAAAGTTAACAGTTCATTAGCATAGGAAACAATTGCTGTAGAAGAGCTGAATAAGATATTTATGTAGCATAAATAGTAAACATAGAGAGAGAGAGTGGGAGAGAGAGAGAGAGTGTGGGAGAGAGATAGACAAGTAAAAATTTGCTAAAAATAAATTGCAGACAAGTTGAAGCTGGCCTCAGGTAGAGTAGACGCCTGGGAGCAGCCATGCACAGAGAGAGAGAGAGAGACATAGAGAGAGAGAGAGCGGGGCACGCATGAATGGAGCCTTAACAATGTTATTCAAAGCAGCCACCAGCCGGCAGGTGGCGCAATAAGCAAGCACAAAATGTAGATTTTGACGAAAGGTGAGACCAGTTGACCAGCCAGACAGAGAAAGAGTGAGAGACAGAGAAAGAGAGAGAGAGAGACAGGAGTTGGGCCAGAGGAAGAGTTACGCAAATTGCTGCGCTGGCAAAGGCTGTAAAATTTTATTGAGCATGCCGACGTAGGCGGTTGCATGGAGGCGAGCGACCAGTAGCGGAACCTAAAACTGAACCGGAACGGTAACGGTAACGGTAACGGACTATAGCCCAGCTATGGCAATCGGAGCAGGAGTCAGGCAAGGGATATGGCCATAACGTGGCTTTGATTTGCGCTCGGCTTGAACCGAATGCCACGCCGAAAATTTATTGTCAAGTATAAAATGTAATGGCCGCATGCATAATGGTGGGGGCGGGGCTGGGTGTGTAGACTCCTCTCTGGTAACTGAAACAGTTATTTGCACTTGGCCCGGTTACGTGCCGAATCAATTGAGTGGCGGACGCAGCGACGCTGCTGGTAAACACATAAATCATTTAAGTATGCCACAAGCAATGATTGTGAGCAGGTGAGTGTGTGCAGGTGTGTTCAGGTGTGTGTGTGCTGCCAGGTGTATTTGCGAGCTATGCAAAATTGTTGAGAGCGCGACGACTTAACTGCGTCCTGTTGCTGTCCCCAGGCAATAAAATGGCTGTAAATTCCCTTTTTATTTCCACTCGGCGACGGGGCGACGGGGCGTGGCACCTGCTTAGCATGCCAAATTGAGCGAGGGCCAATATGCTGGCAAAACTCTACTCGCCGCCGCCTAAAATCACGCAACACGTTTCTTGCTTCGCCTGCCACTTCAGTGATGCATATTTGATGCGTGTTTTACATAAGTCAACAGCACCCACACACCCACACACCCACACCCATGCACACACACACACACGCACAACATTTGTCAGTGACAATTTTCATTAATTTAAAAATCTAAATAAATTCGTCGAGCCACAACTATTTGACGTTGAATGCGGCTGACGTTGAAACAACAGCGGCTTATGTATCAAACGGAGAGACGTACTCACACTCACTTGTATATATATATATATATATATATATATATATATATATATATGTCTGTGTGTTTAAATATGGCATTCCCACATGCCCCATGCTGAGGGCGCAATTCGCCAAGCGGCATTTTAATGGCTCGCATATGTAAGTGGCTTCAAATGGCTTCACCCAGCAGCAGCAGCAGCAAACACACACATACACATCACACACACACACACACACACACACATCACACTCACACACACATCACACACACACTAACAGCTACACCTGAGCCAAAAATTTGTCTCTAGAGCAAAGTAAACTTAGCTTTGCTTTAAATACAGTTTTTCTCCTGACTCTATCTCTCTCTCTCACTCGCTCACTCCCTCTCTCTCCTTCACTCATTTCATACACCCCCTCCTTCTTTACACATAAATAACAAATTCTGCACGCCGCAACAATTTCAAATTCTTCAAGTCTTGCCCAACGCTTCAATACCCGCACCGACTCTCGCGCATCTCGCATCTCTCACTACATAAATTCTGCACACTCTGCGCTTTAGTATAAGCCATCTTAGACTATCTGCCGCATATAAGTTCATGTCTCAAGTTCAACTCAAAGTCAGATTTCAAACTTTGCACATAAATCAATTTGTCTCAAGACAGAGTGAGAGAGAGAGAGAGAGAGAGAGAGTGTGTGTATGGGCTGTACAGGGTATCTGGCAGCTAAGCTCTTTGTTGTCTTCAAACTGTGAGGTGAATGCACGAAGCACGGTGCTGAAACAAACTTGAAACAAACTCATTAAGCGACAGCATTGGCGCGATTTTTGTCGGCTACACAAACTGTCAGACATGACTGGAGCTGCGCCTGCTAACCCAGGGTATTGGGGACTAAAAGTGGGCTGCCTGGCTGCCTGGCTGCTGCTGCTGCTGACACGGTTACTCAACTTCCGGCGTCGACTCTGGTGCGGCAGCAAAAGTTGAAGCTGAAGCGAATGTTGCATGAGAAGAGCACACTTCCTGCCAGCACACACACACAGCAGCTGGGTACGTGGCCGGGCGTCACATCCTTTGCCAGCATTCATGCTAATAATTTGATGGCGCCGTCGCGAAATACACGGCGTCAGGTGTAAAATATTGTTTAATGTGCACACACACACACACACACACACACAGAGGCGAACACCCACACAGCCAGACATTCATATGCAAATCAAAAAAAAAAAAAAAAAAAAAAAACCAAAAAGAAAACAAAATTGCGACGCGTCGCCAACGAGGCGAATGACAACGCGGCAAAAGTAAAAACAGTTGAAAGGCATTTCATGTTGCGCTTTCATTACGCACAATTTGTAGCCGCCCCACACACACACACAGACACACGCACACACGCACACACAGACAGACATACACCAACACACGCCTTTTTTATGTAGCTGGTTAATTTGGCTTTGATGACGCAAAGTAACACAATTTTTTATTGAATTTTATGACATCAAATTTGTATTTGTTGTTATATAACACACACACACACACACACACGCTCAGAGATACCCTTGCACACACAAGCTCACACCAACCCTCATGCACCCCTATTGCTTTGAAAACTCACCTGCAAATTGGGCGGACAATGATCCAGCAGCTCCAGCATATGCTTTATATTCTGCGCATCCTGTATCACAAAATTCAATTCCATATCGAATTCACCGCCGACGAGCTGTATAAAAGAAATACAAAAAAAAAAAAAAAACAGTTTTATTAGTATTTTATTTTTAAGCACAAAAGGAATTCCAAATTAATTTGGTGTTTTTGTTAGGCATTTTTGATATTTAAAATTCAGTTAATTGTGGCGAATAATTATTTTGTATATTTGCCAGGGATAATGGAAAAAAAACTGTTATACAGTAGGAAAATGATATACACTAAAGAACTTGATAGAACTGCATATATATTTACGAATGGGCTTTCGGAGCGTCAATTAAAAAACTGTAGATAAAGTAGATAAATCCAAAAAGAATTACTGTCAAATATTGATATATTTGAAAAAACAGGCTTTAAAAATGAGAAACTGTTATACAAAGTAGAAAATATGACAAAGCGTTATACGTCGACGTCTGAAATTACCAGTAAGTATTGCCAGTTTTTTTTTAAGATGAGCAATAAAAGTGAAACATAAATTGTGTATACGAGTCTTCATCTGAAAATATGTTATACATAAAATAATAATTCTGATAAATCTAAGTAGATCTACAGTCTTCTTATATGCATACAGTTTTCAATATCAGCTTAGCTTTTTAAATTAATATACAAATTATACAAGTTATACAAACTGTTATACGAAACTATCACATACCATACTTAGGCTATACAACTGTATAACAACTCCAACAGTTTTAGGCAACTTTTTTTACAAAAATCTAGTTGGGGAGATAATGGTTTAAATTCCACTTTAGGGTGGACCAATTCTAATTGAAGTGAAGCAAAGCAAGAAATTCACTGCGTATTTGTATTACATTTCTCTTTTAAAGAACTTTAAGATTACAATTCGAAATAGGCAGACGAAGATGGTTAATAGGTGTGAGGAGGAGTAGGAGGGCTGCGTGCGGTCTTTATTATACTGGCTGTAACAATTTATATGCCTGCAGGCATTTAGCACTGAAAGTTGTTAGGCTTTGGCTAAGTACGTATAGATGTTGGCTAGCAGGCCTTGGGTGGTCTGGGTGTGGGGCGTGTCCGAGAACGATTCCGGCAAACGCAATCAGCGCTTCTTTCACCCGTAGCGTGGGCCGGGCCGGGCCGGGCCGGGCCTAGTGGCTGCTGGGTGTGTGGTAAAATTGTAGAAAGGTTCTAACTTAATTACGATAGGCCCCCGCCACAACCTCAGCCTCAGCCTCAGCCTCAGATATATAGAGATATATATACATGTTTTTTGACAGCCAATTGAATCGGCAATCGAATTTCGTCGCTTCCCAAACTCCTTGTTGAAGGCTGGAAAGATTTTCGTGTCAATTCATTTGATGCTTTTTGCGCGCTTTAATAAAATCACCAAATAAATTCAATAAATTGATTTGGGTGACGTAAAAAAATGAAGGAAATAAGGAAGAAGCCGGCTCGACTTGCTTCCAAGTGCCTCGCGCTCGCTGCACTCCGCCAAGCCCATCGGCTCCACGCTTTGTGCTGGTCGATTTATTTATTTACTTTGTTTTTCTCTTCTGCTTTTTTTTTTTTTTTTGTTTGTTTTGTTGTTGGTTGGTAGGTTGGGGCTTTGTTGGCGTCCGCCAGCTGGGCGCCAGTCTCATCCCTTTATCAACACCCTGAGCTGGCATCTCCCCACGCGATGTCGCAGCCGTCGATTTTTCCAATCTGGCCCTTAAGCCAGTTGCACTTGAGCTGCTTGATATGAACAGCTTTATAATTATGCCTTGCCTGGCCCCATCTTTTTATTAACCGCAGGCTAGCGGTTGCTGTGGTATCGCCACGCCTTCAAGTCTCTCAGTCCAAAAGTCTGCGGCTCTCAGCCTCCCAGCCATGCCTATTGTGGTATAAAGATATCTTATCACCTGGCTCCAAATGAAATCAAAGCGACAGCTGGGCAGCTGCTTCTAATGCTAGATAATCTG
Organism: Drosophila fulvimacula; assembly: GCA_035045555.1. NCBI lineage: Eukaryota > Metazoa > Arthropoda > Insecta > Diptera > Drosophilidae > Drosophila > Drosophila fulvimacula. The sequence goes on along the minus strand of JAWNOX010000110.1, from coordinate 1,084,063 downwards.
TAAACCCAGCTACAGCGTCAGCTGATCGACTAAATGTTATCCTACACTGAGAGAGTAAGCTGTGCTAAAACTGTTGTTTTGTATTGTATTGAGTTAAACCGCATTTAAATTCACTGTTATACAGCTGTTATAAACTTTTTATACAGCTGTTATACAAGTGATATATAGCTGATATAGAACTGTTATACAGCTACTATACATCTGTTATATAGCTGTATGTACATATGTTAAACAGCTCTTGTACAACTGTTATACTGTTATATGCCTCATTTCTATGCAATAAATATAATACTCATTAAGAAAGAACTCTTATATAACTGTTCAACACTGGCACAAAAAAGCAGCACAGCTTTGTCACTTTCAATTATTTCGAAATCTTTTCAAAAAGAAATAACATCAGTAACGTCAAATGGCGGTTAGTCTCTCTTGAAAAGAACGACATGAAGCAAAACAATCAACAAATCATAAAAAAAAAAATTGAAACGAAATTCTCATTCAGATTTAAATTAAACTTTTGCGGAAAGTTTTTCTTTTCGCCTTTGCACGGCCAAACAATTAGGCAAACTTCTCGCGCTCTTTACAAGCGTTCTAAACGCAGCTTAATTATATTCCAGTTTTTTTTTTCTCTTTTAGCAATGGCGGAATCGCACTCACACTCACGCTCTATGGCGTTCTCTCTCGCTCTCTCACTCTGCTACGCACCTTTGGCTAGCACATTTAGTCAATTTTGAGTTCATTTAAAAAGTTTTTTTCGTTCTCCTTTTTTTTGTCTCTTTCCCTGATATATTTGAACAGCAAAGGAAAGAGAGAGAGAGAGAGAGAGAGAGAGAGAGAGAGGAAGTGAGGCAAATAGAGAGCAAATGTTGGAGAAAAATAAGAAGCAGAAGCTGTCACTGACGTTTCGCTGCTGCTTGTCACCTCGTCGCGACAGAAGCGCTCACAGATATGCCTAGCCCCTTAGCACTTGTCCGCTTTCCAGCTGGGTGTGTGTTGGTGGTGTGTGTGTGTGTGTGTGTGTCGAGTTGCTTTTGCTGTGTTTCTGTCGCTTATTTAAAGTAAATTGAATTTCTATTTTATTTAAAATGCGCATTGAGACGCACTAAAAGTTCTCAAGCATTTTGTATAAGCGAAAGAGAGCAAAAGGAAACCTGGGCTGGGCTGGGGTTGGGCCAGTGGGCGGCAGCTGAGCAGAGGAGTTGCTGCTGCATGCTGAAAATTTACCGTGAAGGTGTAAAAATTACACTTAACACTCACTGCCAAAAGCAAATAGAAAGCGTAAAAGAGTGAGTGAGAGAGAGAGAGAGAGAGAGAGAGAGAGAGAGGGAGAGGGAGAAAGCTCTCTGTGCCTGGCCTTTGTATTTGACTTTGCTCATTGCTGTTGCCTTTGTTAAAGTTTTTTTTTTTACTTTCGTTTTATTTTATTTTTGTAATTCAATTTCACTTTGCAGGTGTCGAAGTTGACTTAAATTGCGTTAGGTTCCATTGTTGAGAGGCCAACTGTGGGTGTGTTTGCGTGCTTAGGGGCGTGGCACAGTGGCGCTAGCTTTGCACAATAAAAAAGCAACCGCAGCTAACAATGGCCGAAAAGCCAGATATTTAGAAGCTGCTTAGACCAATTGCCAAGTGACAGAAAATGCAAAGAAAAGCCGATAAATTTTCTCGTTTTCTTCCAGATTTTGGGTTTGGGGCTTTGGCTTTACCTTTAGCTCATTTTTCAGTTTAGCGCACTTTAAACTGTTTATGCTGTACTAAACAGAACTAGCTGTAATAAAGATCAATAGGGACTGTTCGACTATGAATGCTGCGCCTCAAGGCAAGCCAACTGTTTGGCTGTAATTCCCAACTGCTCATATAACTAAGATCGCTGTGATTAACTTTTCTCTGGAGGAAACGCAATGAAAATGAGGGAAGGAAAATGCAAGAGGAAAATACACGAATTTCCCTTCGCACTTCAACATCAACAACATTTTTGTTGTTTTTCTTCATTTCCTTTGCTGCTGCCTGTGGCAATCAACTAACTTTTCTCTTACTGCCAGCAAGTTTCCTTCTCTCTCTCTCTTTCTCTCCCGCTCTCTCTTTCGCTTCTCTATATATGCTATGTATACCCTGTGTAAAAGGTTAGATAGAGTAAGAAGTCTACAAATTTCAACTGCTTGCTACACATATCAGGGTCTTTGCCTACTTCCGGGTATATGGCAGTCGTGCACAGCCGACTAGAGCACTCTTTTCATGGGCCTCAACTAGAATTGCGTATGTGAAATGTCTGCCGAATGCTAATGCCACTCTGATGCTTTATCACGACGCTTTATCATTGTCGGTCTCCCTGCTGAACATTTGCCCCTTTTTCCCCATTTTGTTGCCTAACCTCAAAAAATTCACGCCCTTCGCTACCTTCTCTGCCCACTCTTTTCCACTCTCCCTCTCTCTCTTTCTGTTTGCTTTCTTCTACATAACATACTCGCTTGCTCTGTCTAGCGCTGTTCTTTTTTTTTTTTGGCTTTCCTGGGCTTTTGTGGCATTTCTTTACGGCTGAGGCCGTCATTAGGGAATATTCGCAATTTTTTTGTTCTTCTTCTTTTTCGTGGTTAAGCTTTTAAAACAGTTTTTTGAAAAGTAAACGCTGAGCCCTCGGCCAACCCTTTGCCTACGCCCAGTTCCCGTTTCTCACGTTCGTTTCCAAAGTTGTTGTTCAGTTGCCTATTTCCCTTTTGTTTTCCCACCTCTTCCACTCTCCCTCTCTTTTCTGTGGTTTTTCTTTCATCGTCGCTTATTTGGAAATGCTCTTTGCTCAAACACTTTACTTAATTTTTTCGACTTTAGCTTTTTATACTCTGCTCCTGCTCGACTTAAGTGGGGTATATTGGGCTTATCAATCAAAAATTTTTAACACGTTTTTCAACCTCTTCAGATCAGATGATTGATTGACTGGCTGATTGATGAGTTTTTGATTAATTGATTTGTATACTGCTAGACAAGCCTATTGATTGAGTGATTGATGAATTTTTGTCTGACTGATTGATTGACTGAGTGACCTGATCAAATTTGGTAATTTACTTGATTTATCCTTAGATCCTTGACTATTTGATGGACGGATTGAGTATGATTGATTGTATGATTGCCTTATTAACTGACTTGATGACATACATCATATCATGTGCCCACAAAGGGAATGCTTTAGTCGTTAGACTTGTCCAGTGAACACTCCTACTTGATTTTATTTTTCTCTTTGGGTTGTGCTCTTTACCTTTTCTTAAAAACACACACACTCACACACGCACACTTACGGAAATGGCTCGTTGGGGAAATTTTGTATTCTTGGGAAACTTCTCTTTTGTTTTCTTATTTTTTTTATTTTTTTTTATTTTTTTATTGGTCTAGTGGCTAGAGGCGCCCCCCTCCTCCAAGTAGGCGCAGTTCCCACGGTTCCCACAATTTTCGCACAATTCCCACAGTTGCCGAACGCGTTCAAAGTTTTTTCGGCGTTGCATTTGCTCGCCTTTGGAATGCTTTTGCTTCATGCTCCCATCTGTTTTTTTTTTTTGCTAAATCACTTTTGTTTTTTGTCTGCTGAGGGGGCGAAAGGGGGCTGTGCATATCTTTAAAGTCTGCGTGGGGCCTCATTAGGCGGCTCCGATCTAACCCTCAATTGTTGTGGGCAACATTATTGATGACTCCTGCGTTGGCCATTAGGCAGCATTCACAATTGGGTCAGGGTCTAGCCGGCTGGGTGTGTGTGTGTTCCTTAATGAATTTCATGGTCAGCCCCTGCCGCCCAGCTCCTTCTCCGTCCACCCACTGCTTTCACCTCATTTTATTCTATTCTCTATTTTTTTTCTGCTTCGCTCATCATTTATCATCACAAACAATTGCCGCTGGCTTAACATGGCCCATAATTACAACACACACACACACACACACACGCTCAATGACAAGCATGCATGTGCCACGCCCACTTGGGGTAAAAATGATAAAAGGATTCCTTTTGCCACACATAACTGACAGACATCAATCAGAGATTCTTGCACAATCGGCCTCAGCTGAAACTGATGAAGGAGTGGGTAGGGGGTGTGGCGGGGGGCAGGGACTACGCTGCGCCTTTAATCTACTTTCACGTATTTTATCTCTGTGCGCATTGCTGCAAGATAAGGCCAGGGCATCAATATGCAAAGTTTCAGCCGCTCGACAGGGGCTTTTCCAAAACTTTTCTTTTTGCCTCTTCTATTTCCTTTTCTGTGCTTTTTTTTTTTTTTGTTCGTTTTGCAGCTAGAGCTAAAGCTGATTGCGTGGGCGGCCTTTTGGGTGGCTGCACGCCAAATTGTTAAGCATAAACATTAAAATAAATTTATGCTATAAAAAAAATGAATAGTAGAAGGGGCCGACTGAGAGAGAGGCAAGCAGGCATGGCAAGGTGCCCGGCATAGAGGAGGAACGCTGGAAAATTGTTTATCGCCATGAAAAGTTTTCAGTTTGCAGCAGCAGCAGCAGCAGTAGCAGCAGTTGTTTGTTTGTTTGTTTTTTATTTCATTGCATGTGTGTGTGTGTGTGTGCCTTGTCTGTTTTGAGTTTTGAGTTAATCGAAAAAGTTAATCATCGAAGTTTTGCAACACGCTAAGCAAAATGTAAGAGCGAGTGCCGCACTCATACCTCTCCTTCCACCACCCTCACTACCCAGGAGGCAGTGCCCCCAGCTGGTCTGTGGGCATGGCCTGTCAAATGTGCATGGTCATTGGAGAGCGGGACAAATGAAATATTACTGCGACTCGAGCAACGCAATTAATGCAAGCCAAAAAGCAGAGGAAAATCTGAATTTGTTTTTCCCTTTGGCTCAAATTTTACATTTTTTATTTATATTTAAAAAAAAAATGTGTTCTGTTTATACTTGAAATCAAAATGAAATTTAATAAATTATTTAATTATTTTAAATTAAATATTTTAATTTTTTTATAGATTTATGACATATATAAATAAAAAATTAAGAGTGGAAATGGTTAGGAGTGCTCGACTAGAAACTACCGCGAAAACTCTTTTCTAGTTGTATATTGATAGCGAGATGTCCACAAAGCAAAGAGAGAGAGAGAGATAGAGAGAGTTAGTTGCAGCTGAGTGAGAGCGAGATGACTATCTAGAGCGGCTCGTTTAGAATAGGAAGTAAATGAAGAGAAGCGCATAGAAAAGGTCTTACTAAAAAATTTCATTGTCAACGACAGCGAAAGTATTCAATTACAAGTGTAAACAAATATATATATATATATATATATATATATATATATATATATATATATATATATATATATATATATATATATATATATATATATATATATATATGCATTCGTCTATCTACCGCTCATAAGCTCTTGCTAACCTTTCGCTGCCAAACTTTTATTCACTTTCCTTTGATTTTTCATAAATCCTTAAGCCTTAACTTTCGAGCTGTCAAAGTTGTCTTTAGTTACGAAACTCTAATTGGGCCAATGTTTGCTTTTATATATTTAACTTGTGCTTAGACAGCTCATCTCTCTACCAGACACCATCGCTCCCTCGCTCATTCGCTCTCTCTCTCTCTCCATCTCCCTTCAAAGTTTCAATCTTTCCTATAGAGCTTGCCATAATCCTGACAGCATAAAATAATTGACTTGGATACGAATGCGGATTCGTTGTTTCAGTTTAAGATATTTATCTAGTCACCTCTACACGTCAGCCTGCTTCTCACTCTCACACACACACACACTCTCTCTCTCTCTCTCTCTCTCTCTCTCTCTCTCTCTCTCTCTTTTGCTGTAGAATGACAAGGCAATAAGAGGCCTGACACTCTCAGTGCCTTCACGCAGCACAATTACTTAGTCAGGCTGACAAATATTATTTTCTCCTTGGCAAAATTGACTCCTTGGTGCGTCCGCCTTGGCTACAGTTTGACTTAAGTCGGGCAAACATTATGGACACTTAAAAATTTTCAATGCACATTATTTGCTGATTGATTGAGTGATTGATTACGGACTGAGCTCGGGCATGGCTCCCCCGCAGTCCCAGCCGCCCACACTGCCAGCCAAAGTGGCTGTCATTTGTGTGTGTCTGTCACAGGCTCTTCTCCCTCTCTCTCTCTCTCTCTCCCTCTCTCTATCTCTCTCTGTGTGCCTTGGCATCGTTTTATAGGCCGCCTTCTTCATTGAAAGCTTTACAAATTGTCATTTGAGCACACAAAGCGTCGGAGCTCCCAAAAGTGATGCGTCGAGTTACGAGTATTAAGTGCAGCTTCCGTTGCCCCAGCCCATTCTACTCTCTGCTGCTCTTCTAGCAACCAGCTCCCAACCCTCAACCCCCAGCGCCAACCCCTAGCCAAATACATTTTCCATTTTTCCGAAGCGACGGCCATTAGTTTGCCATTGTCTGTTGCCAACAGCCTCGACTTTGAGCGTCAATAATTGAGCGTTAAATATGATTTAAAAACGTATAACCAAAGTGAATGGGGCGGGGGTGTGTGTGTTTGTGGTGGAGAGGGGGTGGGTTGGCCGGGGTTGGCATGCCTGTGGCTAGAGGCGAGTGTCGAAGCAATGACTAGCGTCTGCACTTGGCTTGATTGCCGATGCTTGACGCGGCAAAAGACGCCGAAACGAAAATATGCGTGGCAAAGCGGGCATGTGCGACTAGAAGATACCCTGTACATGAGTATGTGTGGAGAATGTTAACGGTCTTAGCGGCAATTGCAATTGCTAAAAGGTTTCTATTAACGAATAACAAAGCCAAGTAACCATGGAGCAGATAAAGCATAAATTTTCAAGAAAGTCTGCTTTGAACAAAGCTTGAATATATTGCCAAATGATTCACTTGAACAAATTAACGAAGGTATGTGATCAAAGAGGGTGTTCTGGGAAACACTGGCTTCTTGAGTGTTTTCCAGAAAGAAAGATAAAATATATATAAAGTTATATGTATCCCGTTCAAGCCAGACAGACTGCGACGACCCTCTCTGGCACAATTACAGAGTATTACAACAATATTGTCGCGCATATTTCAAACTGCTGTTCAATTTCCAAATGCGCAAGGCTCATGCTGCGCGGAACTGGGGTCTGGGGACTGGGGACTGCAGCTGGGGGCAACTGAAGGCTGCAAGTCGTGGCACTGCTTGACTGCGCTTTCAATCTGCACAAAAGGGCAAACGGCTGCCAGACGGAGAGAGATATTTGAGCGTGGAGTGAAATTAAGAAAATGCTCGCTGTGAAAGAAATAAGAGATGTATATATATATATATATGGTATATATATATATCCATAATAAATGTAATGAAAATTGTGGCTGGGGGTAAGCGAGTGGCGAGAGGGGGAGGGACGCACCAAATGCCAGAATGATGCAACTTGCACTTGGCCAATAAATCAAGACGTGCCCGAGCAGACAGAGGGCAAAATAAAAAAAAAAACGAATGCGACATTAAGCGACAGGATATTAATCAGGCAACGCCCTGTCGCCTCACATACGCTGCCAGTCCTGCCCGTGGTCGCTGCAAGTCAAACAAATTGAACGCAGCTCGCTGAGTTTAATGGCAATTTCCATAGGATCCAATGCTGATTTGTTATCGATTGCCACTATCACTTGGCCATTAGATGGCAAATGGAAGTGAAGTCAATTCAACTGAATGCTTAAAGTGGGCTAAAGCTGATATTATCTAAGCCACCGCTAAAACAGCTAAATGTTCATTTCTGCAGCATGCTATGAACTATCGATTAATCGAGTACCAGTAGTAGTAGTACTTCTAGTACATATAGTACATATAGTACTTGTAGTATTCTCAATGCAATTTCAAGTTAAGTAAAATCTGAGATCTTTTCATTCGCACTCCCACACTCCAAGAATAGAGATTGATATATTATGCAGTATAAAGACTAAAAGCATTCAAGTAAATGTCCAGCTGGAAGGCATTCATGGCTTGCCCCATTCAGACAAGTTAATTCATGTATGTTTTGACTAAAGTTCAGGCAAGACACAAAAATGTTGCATACTTTCAAGCGCAGCGAGGCGAATGCTGCTGGCAGCTGCAGGCGCATGCCTGTTGTTGTTGTTGTTGTTGTTGTTGTTGCAACTACAACTCGGAAAGTAGTTAACACAAAAGGCAGCGGCAAAGAAATTAAATATTTGCTGCCAGCCGCAGAGCAGAGCAGAGAGAAAGATAGGGCTAGAGAGAGAGAGAGAGAATGCTGAATGGATAGTTTCGTCTGTTGGCGAGCTGCGGCTGACTGTTAACTTGAGCTGAGTTGCGCGCGCGCTCCTCATAAATGGCAACGACCTGAAGCCGTCACTTAAGCAAAATTAGACAAAATTAGCAAAAATGCAGAGCATCCGAAGGGTTAAGCAGGAATGTGGCCAGGACGTGGGCGTGGACAGACGTGCCAGCTACGTGGCCAGGCGAGCTAGCCAAAAGCAAAAGCAAAAGCAGTGCACGAAGCCAAAAAACCAAAGCGCTGACAGCAACTTGGCCAGCCACTTTGCTTAATTAAACGCGTCAGTTGTTGTTGTTGTTGTTGCCGTTGCAACTAACCGTAAGAAAGTTGGCAAATAAACATCGCAGAGCCCAGCTGCCGCATACCCTGTTCGCAGCTGTTTGCTAAATGTGGGCAAAGAAATTTCCAAGTCAAGCTGAAGAATTTGCTGAGATTTGCTTAGAACTCTTAAAAGTTCCGAAACTGTTTGGCTTTGTTCAGAACAGTGACTAACTAAGGACTCTAAACAGTGACTATTACAGATGATTCGGTGTTCATAGGTGTGACTGTCTGAGCTACTTGTCTCTGTCTAATCGTACAAAACTATGACTCTAAACAGTGACTATTTAAGCTGCTTCTCTGTGCTCAAATCTGTGACTCACACACAAAACTGTGACTGTCTGAGTTGCTTATCTCTGTGTGGCTTCGTGTGGCTATGACTTCCCAGCAAAACTGTGACTTCTAAACAGTGACTGCTTCTCTAGCAAAAACTGTGACTTTCACACCCAAACTTCAGTGGCTGCCCAGCTGCAAGGTGCAAGCCAATATACTTGGTTTAGCCCAGTGCGCTCGAGCAGTGTATGTCGCGTCGAGATGGCAAAAGATTGAAAACTATGCCAAGTGCCAGACACTTGAGCGGCTCAGCGCGGGCCACGAAGTCACAAAGTTTTGTGGCAATTTTTAATTTAAATAATTAAAGCAAGAGGCGAGAGCGGGACAACAATTGCGGAAGCATCATCAGACAGGCAAGAGAACGCACACAGAGAGAAGGAGACAGCAAGAGTAAGGCTCCATGGCACTATCGAGGTAACATCATACTCAACATCCTTAATATCCTTAACATCCTTGGCATCCTTGGCACCAGCATCAGCACTTTTGCATTTTTAGCACCTTTCAGCAATAAAATTTTTGCAAAACTCGACAATTTTGCGCTTTAGACAAAGGTAACAAAAGTCAAAGCACACACAGCGAGTGTGTGAGCGAGAGAGGGAGAGAGAGTTGGACTAGTCGCCTAGCTAAGAGATCTGCCTGGCCAGATAGGCGCACACAATTTTAATGAAAAGCCAGCGACAACAGAACAAAAAAGAAAACAGAAAAGAGAAAAGAAAAAAGAAAAGCAAAATCACAAAAAGAAAACCCCAAAAAGGCATCACAAAGTTTTCTTCAGTTGCTCCGGCTGCTGCTGCTGCTGCGGCTGCTGCTTCATCTTTGGACGCGTGTCCTGGATAAATGCAAGCCGTGTGCGATGTGTGCTTTAGATAACGGCCTAGCCAATGCATAAAAGCGGAAACGATGGCGTTGCCAGATAGCGCATGGACTCCAAGACGCCAGTTGGCAGCGGCCGCTTATCGCACGCCTAAGTGCCTGGCAACTGCAAACGAAGCCTTTAAAGGCAGCCAAGTACGTTGTTAAAGCACACTCCAAACACACACACACTGCTCAGATCTGGCAATATTGATAGCGGGCTGGAAAATATGGCAGCACTTGTCAAGAACTGGAACAACTAGCCAAAGACACGAATCTCGTTTGACAAGTCGTTGAAATAATCCTAACTACGAAAGCTATCGAGAACGAATTTAGATTTTTTATGAGAAATATTCACATTGATTGAAAATGATATATATTTAAATTATGGATTATTATGAAAAGGTAAAGGTATGCACAAAGTGCAGTATTTGTCTTGATGGGTTCTGCATGAGAAGTTGAATAGGGTCAGCTATTGGAAGATGCAATTATGTGATCAATTACTCGAAAGTTATCGATTGCCATAGAGTTGTCGATCACTGTAGAGTTATCGATATATTCAAGGTGATGCATTACTTTATAATTAATTATTGTTATGGCAGCAATTTCTATACAGTTATCGATTACTCTGAAATTATCGATTACATCCAAGCCTTTGTGAATACGAACAGACGAACAGAGATAAGATTTTGACTTGCCCCTTACTCCTCATCAAGAATATATATGGAAATTATGGAATCTGTCATGCCATCAGTAGATCTTCGGAGAGCATAATCAATAGAAAAAACTCGCATATAGCAATTATAGGTTGATTACACATATACCTATCTACTCATTCCCAGCTACGTCATCGAATTATCACTTATTAATAATTCATTTTCGTTTTTGTTTGGTTTTGCTAATTCCATTGCAAATTTAGCAATCGCATTGATAGGCCCTATCGCAACTAGCCCACAGCTAACTGACCTGCTGACCACGCTATAAATATTGTATATATATATAGGCAGATATATATACATTTATCTGCATAATAAGCGACATTATGACCATCTAATGCTGTATATTTACATATAGATTGTGTATTATAATTTCGAAATGCCACACTCAATGATCTAACGCATATCATCAACTGAATGAATGCTAATGACATTCCCGGCAGCCGGAGGATACGGGATATGGGATACGCAGTGCGACGTGCCGGACAGAAGATTTCCACTTGGGAACGTGGCCATATCACGAGTTAATTGCAGGAGCTCAGATGAGCTCAGCGAATGCCTTTTGCATTCAACTCACTGAAGCGCAAACGAAGTAAATATACTAAATGTTTAGATACACACAAAGAGAGAGAGAGAGAGAGAGAGAGAGAGAGAGAGAGAGCGAGAGGGAGAGAGAGAGAGAAAGGGACAGTAAATTGACTAATTGAATGCGTTGAAAGGCAAAACGTATTTTCACAGTTGAAATGTGTTTGTGAATCGAGTTAAGAGCGGAGCCAAAATCGTTCCTTGAGCAAGAAAAGGCAAACAGATAAACAGTTGACAAAGCCGAATCTTAAATACACTCAAATGAGAGCAGCGGAAAGTTAGAAGAAAAAAAAATAATTTAAATGAAAACTATTAACAATCGATTGTTGCTATTATAGCACATATCGAATGTTATCGATCGTAGGTTAGTAGGGGAAGATATGGAAGCCATGCGAAAACAAATTTACCTTCGAAACGATATAAAATTGATTATTGCTAATATCACATTTATCGATTATTATCGATTAAAAGTTAGTCGGAAAATATGCTCAAGCTGAGCCTTAAACCTCTATCAACATATTTCAGAAAATATAAAAGAGTGTAAGCTTCACTTCAAGATACAAAAAATGATTTAATTTAAAAAAAAAAGTGAATCGATAATTATCGATTATATGTTAGTTAGTCATATGATAAATCTGAGTACAAAATTCGATGTAAAAATAAAAGAAAAAGTAAATTTCACTTCCAGCTAACAACCTCTGCTATTCACATGTGTATGTATGGATACACACACGTGTATGTGTGTGTGTATATGTGGCTAATTAGCTGGCCAAGACGTGTAGCTTGGAATATAATGCCATAAAGCAAAACATTTGCTAAATTTACGTTGCAAAAGTACAGAAAGTAAGAGGGCGTGGTCTCGGCTGCAGCTGCTCATCGCAGTCGACGATTAGCCAAGTCCATGGCAATTGCAGATTGACGGCGACTCGATGCCGATGCCGATGCCGATGCCGATGGCAAAACTTTTGTCTTTGGCCACTTTGTGAAATTGTTTGCCATATTTGCTGCTGGCCAATAACTTTATGCACACACGCACACACTAATCAAATAAATGAACGCAAAAGGAATGCGAGGGGTTGCTAGGTGGGTTGGGGTGGTCCTGCGTTGGGGGTGTTGGTGTTGGTGTAGGGGCTTGGCCAAGGCACACGCGCATTGAATATGGAATATGGCTGTCAAAATACACACAGCAACAAGAGCAGCATGAAGTTTGCCTTTTATTAAGTAAGCAGACGATATCAAGTTACATATATGTATATATACACTTCCTATGTATTTGTGTGTGTGTGTGCGTTGGCTAATTAATGAATTGGCATAACTTTCTTACTAGCTCGCCGGGCAGTCAGTTCTCTTTAGCACTCAATCGTCCTTTCAATTTACACTTTACCCAAACAGTCAGCCCGCCGCTACATCTGCCTTTCCCTCCCTAGCTCTCTCTCTCTCTCTGCCTCTGTCTCTCTCTCTCGCTCTCTCTCTCTCGCTCAGCTGCTGTCTTTGTCTGTTGCTTAGTTTCGCCTAGTTTGCCAAATTGCTTTGGCTTTTGTTGACTTGTTCTCCAGTTGCTGACTTCATTTATAGTTTTCTTAAGCAACACCAACAATGAATAGCAAACATAACGACAAACATAAATGTCATTTGCCAATAATAACAACAAGGCAAAGCAACGAAATATGTGAAAGGAGGTAAAATAGCTTTGAAAAGTTACCAAGTTTTTGGCCAAAGTTGTTTAACCACAATTATTGGTATTGTGGTTAGCTCGGCTCAGCCACCGCTTCTTTATGTTACCTGCATATTATACTATATATATATATATATATATATATATATATATATATATATATATATATATATATATATATATATATATTATATGTATATATATTATATATTATTAGCTCGGCTCAGCCACCGCTTCTTTATGTTACCTGCATATTATACTATATATATATATTATATTATACTATATATATGTATTGTTGATAGTCGATATATACAAATATGAAGGCAACTAGCAAAGCTCGCATATATTTAAAAATATAAATATGAATAATTGAAAAGCTAGTCAACACATGTGAAGCAGACTGAAGGGTCTCCAAAATATGTAAGCAACAAACTTTCAACTCTGGAACTGCAGAGTAAACAAAGAGCATCAAGTGCTGGACAATGTCTAAATGGCTTTGATGAAGAGCCAAGCTTGACTATGCAATATGCAAATGCAGGTAATAGATGAATAAATATATATATTAAAATTAGATACACTCTAAACAGAGCTTGGTTGAACTTCTAGGTAACCAGGCAAGAGTGATACTATTATCAATAGCTATATTTCAGTAATTATTTATATATTCAATAAAACTGTAATTTTCGAAAATTAAATGAGATTTACCATTTTATTATAAATTAATCCACAGCTGCTCAGCATCAGCCTAGAGTTTCAAAATTGAACCTAAATTGAAGACTACCAGCTAAGCACTGCATATAAAATTCAACTTCATCAAGGCATGGAAAATTCAGCTGCAAAGCAGCAGCCACTGTTTAACCTGAATAGATAAATGTATTGAGCTCCATCCATAAGCTAATCATTGCTAATGGGAAAGAAAAGCCTCCATTAAAGCCAAGCCGAAACTAAAAGCAATAGTTGAATTTGAGGCAGAGAGACGAAAGCCAAATGGAGATAAGCTCAACGGAAGATAACGAAAATGGTCAGAAAATGCCTCGGGGCGCCCAGCTAGTAGTTGGCTGGCCAAAAACTTTTGTCAACCATTTAAGAAACTTGCCAAAAATTCAATTGAGTCTTGAAGCGAATTTCCCCGAAACAAATGGCAAACAATTAGCGTGACACGAGAGTGGGTTGTGGGCGTCGTCAGTGGGCGTTGCTGGATGTGGGCATGCCGAGTTGGTGCCAAAAAAAAAAGTTGCTTGGCCATAACTAGGCACTCAACCACTCAGCATTGGGCTGCAGGCGTAACTGCGTATACGTTATATGCGCTCAATGGGGAAAAAACCGTAGCATACTTTTCAGCGCAGGCCACTTTTTAGTAGGGGAAGCTGCTCAACTACAGGCGCCATCAAATACTTATACATATGAGTGAATATCATAAACGCGAAGAATTATACACACACTCAGACACACGTACACACACACACACACACACACACAAAGCATAAAGCGTTGCCCTGCGCGCAACAACATTTCACGTTGTATTGTAAATCTAAACCGAAAAAAAACATTAGCCGCATTTTGTCTTGGCAACCAGACACACACACATACACACACACACACACACACACACATACTCACACACTCACACAGAGCCTGGCATTTGTGCATGCATTGCACGTAGCGCAGCGCCGCTTTTCCACCTTGACTGCGGCCTGGCTATGGGCTGCTAGGAGCAGATTTCGGTAGGGGATTGTGGGCAGGGCTGAGATGTGTTGAGCTGTGTTGCTGTTGTGGGGGGTTCGGAGGGCGGGGGCGTGTCTGTTGTATTAGAGTGTTGCGATTCATAGCTGATGTTTTGTAGCTAGTTTAAATGCTCAACGCCATGCCTGGCTCATTTTTTAGTGAAGTTTTAGCAGAGGCTGAACAAAAAGTCTACGACACGTACGTGCAACAATACAGCAGACAGACGGACAGGGCGGGACGTGAGCAAAACAGAACGGACGGACGGACAGACAGATAGACGCCAAACGTGAGCATGTGCTCAAGATAACGCTTGTTGTTGTTGTTGCTGTTGTTGTTGCAGTTGTCGTTTGTTGTCTCTTGGAAAGCGCGATATCCATTTAGATAGATGATGCTGCAAACTGAAAGGCGACACACATGAGCGTACCTACACAGACACACACACACGCATACCTACACGCGCCTATAGAGGCCTAGACAGTTGCCTAACTAGATGGCAGCGAAATTGTCAGGTTCCTGAACGACCGTGTGCGGCATACAAAACTATGCCAGCAACAACAAACAAGAGCGCGAAAATGTTTTGCCTTTACATGAGCTTACTCTCTCCCTCCCTCTCTCTCTCTCTCTCTCTCTCCATCTCTGTCTTGCCTGCACAGGCAATGAATTTCAAGTGCCAAAATGTTGAATATAGCGACCAGTTAATGCGATTAACAAGCATTTTAAGATCGATATTTAGGCGAGCACAAAGTTGGCTGGATTGGTACGAAATGGAATCAAAATTACATGGAAAATACCATATGTGCTATACGCTAAATATGTTCACTTAATTGAATTAGAGAAAACGGCCTTTGTTGTTACAGTACAAGGCTGGGTGGGTAGGTAAATGTGACGAAAAACCAATAAATGGAACGACGAAAATGGAACCGAATTGAGACGTTAAATTTTAATTAAGGCGGTTATTTATAAATTTACACGAATAGGCTTTAACATCAAATGGCATTGGCCGTCAGAACAAAATGAAATAGAGCGCAACACTATGGAATGGAACAAAATATTTTGGCATTATAGAAAACTAAGAATAATGCAGCCATTTAGAGATTTTTAGAAATGGAGTTCTTTAGAATATGGTATGGAATGAAATGAAAAGAAATAGAACACAAATGTGAATGGAATTTAATAATTGATGAGAAAATAAAAACAAGAAAAGAAAGCCAATTAAACTGATTGCACAGTTTGATATGCAATTCAAATAAAAATGAAAATATCATAGATAAATCTTAAAGATAAAATGCGATTTATTGGCAGCAAATTAAATGATAAGAAAAATTGTGCTGATGAAAATAAATAATGGGAGACTTTCGCACTTGAGCACAAAGGAAATTCTTGAAAGTTTCCCGATTGGAATTCTAATTAACTCAGCAGGCAGTCAGCAATTTAGAGAGAGAGAGAGAGAGAGAGAGAGAGAGAGAGAGAGAGTGAAAGACAGCGAGAGCGAGGGTGACCATGTGGAACAGCACGAGTAAGACGTAGAGTTGCCAGTTAAAAGTACAGTCACGCCAGCGGCTATGCACATTTAAAATGAATGCAAATGCAGGCAACTCAACTGCAAGAGTGCAGCTCTGTGGGCATTTAAACTGAATGCTCAGCTGGGCCGCAAAGTGACAGCAACAGCAACAGCAACAGCAAAAAAAAACACACACACAAACAAATATACACAGACACACACGCCCGGGTAGGCACACAGCCAGAGGGCAAGTCGATTGTGTGTTCAGTCGACTGTCCCATGGCCGGGCAATAAGCTAATCCTCAAAGAGCAAGCCAACTGCTTTGTCAACATGTCCGGCTGAACTGTTTATGCGAACAACAACTGCATTTTCTTTCAATTTTCTTTCAATGTGTAAACTTTTATGCAGTTATGGATATATATATATATTTGACTTGCTGCAGCCAACAAAAGTTTGTCAAAGCCGAATCGATTTTTGTCTTTTCTTGGCATTTTATTATTATTTATTTTTTATTTTGTATATTATTTAATATTTATTTATATTATTTATCTTGCTTTATCTCATCCTCAATTTAAGTCAATTTTAAATTTTATAGAATTTATTTTTGCTACCTAAAAGAATGTCTGAGCTGCTCAGTTCTGTCTCATTTTATATATATATATATTTTTTTTTTTTTTTGCCTTTTTTGAGCTATTCAAGTTTTTGCAATTTCAAGCAGTTGAGCTGCTGCTAAAGCTGTGCAGTGTGATGCAGATGCAGAAGCAGCTGCTGTTGGCCAAGTTATGGCTTAAAGTGTGCCACACACAAGAGAAGCTCATGAAATGCGTTGAGACGTGCCTGCATCTCGAGTACAGCTGCGTGTTTGTGGATGTTTGTTATGCCGAGGCACACACACATACAGACAAAGACTCTCACACAGCAAATGCCAATGCACAGTGTGTCAAATTTCAGTCATATTATTGCGGTTAGTTAGAAGCGACAATACGAATTCCATTCCATTAGATTCCGTTTCCGCATTGGCAAAACCGTTGAATGCGTCAGTTACAGCCCAGGCTCGTTTCTGACTGGCCGACTGATTTAATTAGAAATGCATACTTGATTGACAGATTGGCTGAATGACTGATATAATTATAGATATAAGCATGCATGAATGACTCATAGGCTGGACTACTTTTATTATAGATATATGCATGATTGACTGAAATAATAATGTTATGTGCATGATTGACTGATAAACTGAATGATTGACAAGCTATAGATATGCGGGATTGACATATAGACTGATCTGATTATTGACTGAATGATTGATATTGTTATAAATATTCATGATTGACGCATAAGCTTATTGATCGACTAATTTAATTGGAGATGTATGCATGGTTGACTGATTGATTGATTGACTGAGTAGTAGACGTAGATATTTACTATATGCAAGAGGCCTTGCAAACTCATTTATTGACAGCCTGATGGACTGAATGACTAAAAGATGCCTTGCAAGTTGCAACATGAGTTATAGATCGAGCTCAAATAAACAAAACATTTTTTATAAATCAATTTGGGCTATCTCTCAGCGTCATTTAGCTACTGTATGCTGCCATCATGCCAAACCCAGAAGTGATATCGAAATGGTCAGCTGAGCATTTAACCTCTGGGTAAATAGATCTGCTTATTGCTGCTATTGTTGAGTTGCCTAACTCCTTGGCCTTTGTACACTTGCCGCCAATTGCGGAGGCAACTAATCAACGTTAAGTATACGCCACTTGGGCCACTCGAGTAGCCACAGGATATGCGACCGCAACTACTTTAATGAGCCCTATTTAAATCAGAGCCAATGTTTGTCCTGTTGTCCGGTTGTTGTTAGGGAATAAACTGTGCAGCATAGCAAAAAGGGAAAGCGGAGGAGGAGTAAGGAAGACAGGGACAGTGACAGACGTTTCGCTCTACACAGCTTTGTAGCGTCATAATTATGTATTGGAGACACTTGAGCTGCAAATTAATTACACAATTTTCTGCACAAATCGAGGAGGGATGCGTTGAGGTAAATAGGTAATGGGTGGTGAGGAGAGGGGGCCGAAGGCACTGCCTGGGCAGCCACATTAATTAGCGTTCATCAATCATGTTTGACCGTAGCCGTAGACGTAGATGGCACTTACAAGGACACACGGCAGGAGCCGACCCACTCAGCAGCAGTCAACAATGTCTCTACCTACGCATTGCCCTCTTGCTCTCTCTCTCTCTCTCTCTCTCTCTCGCTCTCGTTGTTTTCTCCTTTCGCATTTGCTATCTGCTTGGTGCAAATATTGCGCAATTTGTCGTCATTATCCAGGATATTGAACCTCATAATATGCGCAGACATCATCAATTCCAAAATGTTGACGGATGCACAGACCCCTCCTCCGCCCTCTGCCCAAGGGACGCTGCACCAAGCGAAGAGCCTGAATCAAGGGCGCAAATAAATTAAGAGAAACACTGAGTGGAGAAGGCAAGAGCTGGGCGTGAGCAGGCATTAGGTACATGGCCGAGCTGAAGTGTTTCACAATCTACTTAGTCGAAATGATGAAAAATCGCAGAGCAACGTGTGACACGACGACATATTTATCGATAGCAATAATAGTAAAAAACTCGATTACATTTAACAGCAACGCAGATAGCGCAGAAAGGTTAAAATTATGATTTCTTCCTGTACTCGAGAAGCAATAAATTAACGACAAAAGGTAATTCTTAATTTATGAGCATATGTGACTGTTATCGATAACACAGTATTAAAGGTGTCAGTGTATGCAAATGAGCTGGAAAAAATAGCGATAAGTCACAAGAGACTTTGATTAAATACAAAGCCAAAATTAGTCTGATGATCGGTAGAACGAGTTGTCGATAATCGATAAGTCAATAAGCGATGTCGATTGAAATGAGTTCAGCTTCCATTGCTTAGTGGTACGAGTTATCGGTAATCGATAAACAAGAGAAACGTATTGGATATACTCAACCTAAGGGGTATATACCTCTCGATATATATATATATATATATATATATATATATATATATATATATATATATATATATATATATATATATAAATAAAGTACTGGCATGGAACAGCTTTCGATATATTATTAAACTGTCGTTAGCATATTATCAAATTATCGATAACTCGTTGAAATCGGTCAGTTATCGATAAGCGTCGATATATTGATAGTCTATCGACTCAATCTGTAGGCTTAGCTTTGCCTATATGTATTGACTATGGCCAACGACCCATGTTTACCAACTCTACACGATTTTACAGTTGCCTGAGCCACAGCCTTGTGGCTCTGTGGTTCTCTTGGTCCGCTGTGGCGTCGAGCAGGCGGCGCTTGGAGGGGTGGGACCTCCACAGCCGCCACAGCCTCTACAGCGGGCAGACAGCATTGACAATCATTTTACACTTGGCAGGATATTATGTAAATTGCTTTTCATATTTGTGCAACATTTAAATTTACACCCAGCGAGATACGAGGAGCAGCACAGAGAGGAAGACGGAGAGAGAGAGAGGGAGATGTGGCTTGGGTGGTGCGACAGTAAGTAAATCACAGCAGCAGCCGCTGCTACTGCGGTGGTTGCTTGCCGCTGTTGGTGTTGATGTCAAAGTAAAATGTAAAGGCCTAACAGGCAGACATCATTATAATGGCAGACAGCGCCAATGGCTGATTGAGTGAAAGAGTGACAAACTGAATGAGAGACAGAGCACGCGATGGCAGCTGCGAGCGGGGGCGGTGGCGCGGGAACAGATAGTGACAGGCACTGGGCGGGGCACAGAGGTGGTTGGCAAAGGCACAGAATTGTCGCTGAGCGCCGAGATGCGTCTACGGGGAAAAATTAACGATGCGTAAAAAGTCCTCACTGTGGTTTTTATTTATATGAATGTCTCCCTCTATGTGTGTGTGAGTGACTTGATGTGTGTGTATTTTTTGAGTCTTGGCGGAATTATTTGATAGCCCCAGTGAAATGAAATTGCAATGTGTCAGTTTTAATGGCGCTGCAATTGCTCCCAGCGCTTAATATACAAATAAATCTGTGCGTGTGTGCGAGCCGTAAAATGCACAAAATGAAATGTTAAAACCTGACAGCAGCCGCCTGTGACTGTAATGCATAGAACAAGACCATTGAGTGCTAAGTACAGTTTAACAAACCCATAAAGCAAGAAAATCAATCAAAGATAGCAGCGAGTAGCGAGTGGCGAATAAGGCAAAGTAACAAGTCGAAGGAATAACGAGTAGAACCCATCAACGTATGGAATGAACCAGGCGTAACGACTGAATCATTTGGCGATTAACGAACAGAATTTCTAATGGGAAGAGATACGGGAATAACGAGTGAAACAAGCAACGAGTGGGAAACGAATCACAAACTGAGCATATAAACAATGAAATATAACGAGAAGATAGACTAACGAGTAGATAAACCAACTAGTAGTACTCGAAATAAGTAGATAATGCAACGAGTAAAATACCAAGTAACGAATAAAGCATATAATGAGCAACGAGAGGAAAGACTAAAGAGTATATCAAGTAAAGAGTTACGGTTAGACAAGTTCCATGCATCAAGTGAAGACCAAAGGCACCAGGCAAATCAAACTCGAAAAGCAACGAGTAAAATCCATAACATAAAGATATTCAACTTCTTTCAAATATTTTACCGATCAAAATCTGAGTGCCAACAGAGTTTGCCCAAAAGTGCAACAGGTAACGATAAATATAAAGTCAAAGAGGAACGAGTGGGAGTGAAAGGCTGTGGGCTCCATTTAAATACCAAAGCGTATTACAAGAGGCTGCGAATCGGCTGTAAATAAATATTTAAACAGTAGTCAGGGCAAGTTGCTTCGGCTGCAGCGAGTAACGAGACAGCAAAAGAGAATAAAAAAGCAGATGGGGTAAGCAGGAGAAAGTGATGGGGAGAGAGGGCGATGGGATGGCAGTGGAAGTGAAATGCTTGCAATTAAGTTCAAGGCATAAATGCCAAAGGCAAAAGGAAATGAAGTTGTCAGCAGACTGAAAAGCGAATGCAAATAAATATTAAAACCGTCGGTAGAGAATTGAAACGAAGTCAAACTTAATTAAGAAGTCCCATGAAAAAGACGAGAGGCCAGATAAATCAATCAAATTTCGCCAACCAGCCGGCAAAAGCAACGCGTTGCCAAGGAAATTGAGTTAAAAACATGCGACGATTAAACCGACTCCAGTCAGCTCCTGCTCCATATCAAAGCAACCCAGCTCAATTGATATTGATATAAAAAATTCAAATACTGAAGAGAAAGCCTGAAAGATAATTCTATTGAAGCAATTATAAGTGAGAATCTCTTTGCTTTAATTATTGAGTTATGAAACGGCAAGGCTGAAATATTTTTAATTAAATGCGAATACAGCTGCAATAAGAAAACAACATTTACCATGAGGATTTAGAACGAGGATTAAGCATTACGTTTAAGCCTGTAACAGGTGACATAAGGCTTAGTCAAGCATTTCGGCTTCTCTGCTTACGATAAATTGTTTATTTGAAATATTCATTTAAGTTAGTTTTTGTTATAATTCATATATAAATATGTTTAGTTCTGTGTTCTTATATTTTATCAAACTATTTTTTTATTATATAATTTTAAATTTGTTTTTTTCTTAGTTGAATATTTTTTAAGAGTATTTTTTTATATTTAAACATACAAAAAAATTGTTTTATTAAATAATTTATATTTATATATATTTGTATTTATATTAATTGTTATATATATTATATTTTATTCTGGATTGAATAAATATTTTTAAGTATTTTTTTTTTTATATTTAATTATTATTTACTTATGTAAATCTTTTTTTTTTATTATTATTATTTCACATTTTTAATTTACATTTTAAATTTGTTTAATAGTTCGATAAAATACATTAAAAAATATTTATATTTCTTTTAATTTGTTCTTTATATCACTAGCGACTTAGACTTTTATTTTTTGAAGTTCATTTATTTTTAATTTAGATATATTTTTAAAATTTTCTTTTTGTTATCTTTTCTTCAGCTTAAATTTAGCTTAAAGTGCTATTTGCTGGACAAAGCCAATTATGTTGGGAAAATTTCTGAGAATTTGCATACTGTCAACTGTGCAGAGCTGCCACACGCCCACGCGTACACACGTACACACGTACACACACACACACACACACACACACACACACTCGCACACTTGCATTAAGATATTTGCTAAGCACAAAAAAAAAACTGGAATTCAAATTATGTGGCCAAATTCTGTGTAGGTGTATGTTGACTGTGTATTTTGGCCAAGTTAAGCATTTGCTTTTAATTAACTTGAATGCTGTACTCACGAAAACCCAGCAGGTGTTGCTGTAAGGGGCGTGCATTAAGTGGGCGGAACCGGACTCAACTCACCTGCAAAGATACCGAAAAAAGAAACGAGAGAAGAAAATGTGTTAAAAAATATGCAGACAAGTTAAATTATATTATATGAATATCGGCTTATGGCACATGGTCAGTATTATGCGGGCGACAAGGATAGCACTACCTTACCCCACTCTTTCTTTCTCTCATTCTCTGTGTGGCCCCAGGCTGTGGCCCACTGTAAATGTAGTTATAAAATTCATATCAAAGTGAGTTCACAAGCCAAAATCCCAAAATCAGCTCCACACACACACACACACACACACACACACACATAAGGACACTCTCCATGTGTGTGTAAAATGTATTTGCCTATTTACAGCCTATTGCACATTTTGATGGCTCGTTAAGGTGGGGGCTGATGTGTGTCTGTGTGAGGGTAGTAAAAAAAACTTAGTCAAGCGCAAACCAAAAACTAAATTGAATTTTGTCCAGGACGAAATATGAGACACAGATTAAGATTGAAGCCCAGACTACCTCTCTCCTTCTCTCTCTCTCTCTCTCTCTCTCTTTCTCTCTCTTTCTCTCTCTCCCTCACTCTCATTCCATCTCGCTGTCTCTCGCTCCACTTACCGAGAATGCTTTGAGAAATACCAAACACTGTATGATGCCTTCCATGGTGTCGCCGGTCAGGCAGAAAGTGCCGGTCAGATGGCGTCCCTTGCGTCCCACTGTGGCTGCGGCCAAAGAGGCGTGGACCAGGGCGCGCTGTTGCTGCTGCTGCTGGCCAGCGATGCCGACGACGCCCTTGACGCCAGCAGCAGCGCTGGCAGCGGCAGCGGCGGCCGTTGCCACCACCCCGCTGGTTAGCATGCGGGGCAGTGGGGCGGCTCGCATTAGACGCTCCAGCGAGTCCATCTCGATGTGGAGTCTGGCTTGTGCGTCTGTGTGTGGGTATGGGCCTGTCTGTCTGTCTGTGTGTAGGCTGATAGTTATCGATAATTTATCGATTAGTCGTTTAGGATTTGCGATTAATAGTTATCGGTTATCGATGATAGATTGTTTTTTCCTGATGTATTTGTTTTTTGTAATTTGATTTATTTTTTTTTCGTTTCTTCTTTTTTAATTAGTTATTCTCATTTTTGGTATTTTTTTGTATTGCACTAGTTTTGCGGTATTTTTTTGTATTTTTTTGTTTTGTTTTTTTTTTTTTGTATATTTTGTCATTTGTTTTTATTGTTGTTGGTCTTTAAAAGTTTTTGATTGATTGCTGCTCACACATTTGTTTAACTGAAAATGTGTTTTTATAAAATTTTTTTTTGTTTCCTTTTTTTTGTATTAGATTTGCCAACGGAACGAATCGAGAACTCAAATCAAATCGAGAGTAAACTAAAATGTCTGCCTGAATCAACGGTCAGTGGGCAACTGCACCAGTTCCAGTTCCAGTTCCAATTCAGCAGCGAAACGAAGTGAAATGAAACCAAGACGAAAGTGGAACACAGCTAATGCGACCCAAAAAAAAAAAATGAACAAGAGGAAAAACAGTCAAGAAATTGTCATTATGATGACTTCGTACCAAAAGGAAACCCAAAGACAGAGAGACAGCAGAGATAGAGAGGACAACAGAAGCCCCCTCTCCCCCTCTCTCTCTTTATCACTCTCTCTCTCTCGCTCTGTCTTTCTGACAGCTAGTAACTCTTCTGCTCCGCTAGCTGGGGACTAATAAAATGCAAGTTAAATGTTTGTTAAAAATTTATTGCCAAGAACAGGGCAAAGATATGTTCAAAGGCAGCCAAAAGACGGAGATAGAGAGGAAGAGAGACAGAGGGAGAGGGGAAGGAGAGAGGCAGGCAAAGATATGAGGAAATGGAGAGCAGAGCAAACGTAGACTGCCATCTTTTGGCAGCTGACCAGGCGACAAAAATTAAGGCTTAAGACACACTTTGAGGGCATTTCTAGTTCGGTCTTAAAATTCGGTAAAATTTCGGAATATTCCAATACTTTTGATTCTTAAGATTTTTGAGGCACATCAAAACTTGAGGACAGGTATAAAACAGGTGTAAAAATATTTGTAAAAGAATTAAATATTAAAGTATATATTCCAAATTTATCGAAATTACTCCGAATCTTAACAAACCATATCATTAATATATAAAAAAAATATATAACAAAATCAACATAGATCGATAAGCTTAAAGCATATTCCCGGCTCTGTTTACTGATCTAAATCACTCCAGAAGCATATCAAAACCTTAAAGACTTAGCTTAAAACTACTCCGAAAAAAATCCGAACAGCTTTGAAGCGTTTTTCAAGTATACTTCAAATTAAGCAAAATATTTTTCTAGATTCTTGATAGAATGTTGAAGCTTAGACTAATACTGAGACTGAGAGGCTAGATCTGATTTTCAAGTGGTAAAAATCTCGAGCTTTCCTCGCAAACTGAGCTGAAATTCTTAGCACAAAAAGCAATGCAAAACTCATTCGACAGTTGAAATATGAAATAAATTTATATAAACAATAACTTGAATGGGTTTTGACATTCAGAGTCCTGCTAAGCCCATAAAAATCTTCTGCTGCGTTTGTCAAGGCAGCTGAAAGTGAGCAATTGTTTGCTCCAGCTGTGGCCAAAATCAGTTTGTTACTTATGTCGCCTGCCAGGCCGTTAGTGTGTATGTGTGAGCTGTCTGCGTGTACAGTTAAAGAAAAATAAGCATATAGAAACCCGCTTGACAGTCGTCAGCGCATGGTCCAGTCCAGTTTGTCGTCTATAGACCTTAGGTTGCTGTACTTTATGCACTGTTGCTCCTGTCTACCCCCTCCAGTTAACCCGCCCCCTCGCAACGCCCATGCTGCTCTCTGGTGCTTCTTCTTCGGTCCGAGCTGTTGGCTCTTCCGCTTCCATACGCCTGATGCTTCAAGCGTAATTTATCTGTTAGCAAAATGTGTGGCTGCGACTGTCAGCGGGGCTGCAGGCAGGGCCAACTGCCAGCAAAATTTATGCAGGCCGACGTATGGCCACAGCAGACACACACACATAAGTTCCTACTGAAAGAGGGAGGCAGATAGACTGTGTATTAACTGCAGCTAAATCAAACTTTTGGACCAAGTTATGAATTATTTGCCATTGTGCAGCATGCGAAACATTTCTTTGTCGCTTTGTGTCCGGGAAGAGCTCAGTCAGGAAACGACAACGGGGCAACCTTTAGCCCCAATTCAGCCAGCCTCTCTCTCTCTCTCTCTCGGTCTCTCCCTCCCCTCACACTCGGGCTTCCTGCGCTGCGACGAGGCTTTCCGGCGGATGGGCTGCCTCCCTGAATACCTTTTGCTACCTGCACTGTCATTCTGGCCTGGCCTGGCCTAGCTTGGCCTCGCCTCGTCAGGCTTTGCCTTTCTACAACATTTTTGTGGGCCAAGTTAATTTGAACATAAACAACAACAACAGCGAGCTGCTGTGGCCTGGGCAGACTAACAAATTTGTATAAAAATAAATAACAAATAGCAAAAAAAAAAAATGAGCGAAATGAAAAGGCAGAAAAAAATGAAGAAGGTTTTTCTCTTCTTCTTCGTTTTCGCCCATTTTTTTGTTCTGTTGAGCCGAGATGATGCGGCATTTGACTTGCTGGGACAGTCGAGACACGTCAATTTCATAGACGACCCAAAAAAAAAAAACGCTAAAATTATTGTTGTTGGGGTCAACAAAATAACAAAAAAAAAAAAAAGAAATAAATAAAAAATGAGCGAGCAAAAAAAAAAGTAAGTGAAGCACAAATTAAGTGAAAATAATAAACCCCTCGGCAGCTAAACAAAACACACACACACACAACTAGCTGTAGCAGAGGCTGGCTATGGCGAAAAGGGCGGGACTCTGTGGGACATGCTTCAAGAAAATGAAGCACTAAAGTTAATTAAAGACCGACGGCGCACAGTGGGGCAAGGCAAGAGAAATGCGAAAACAAATTCTGTTGAAGAATAGATCTTATTATAGGTTAAACACGCTCTTGATATATTTAAAATTGATACCAATTTCCAACTATCGATTACATTAGATATTCATCGATAACTTACATCACTCTTGATATGAATTAACATATTTATGAAATAGTACATATCGATACACCCACAGCGCAATATGCATACAGTTATCGATAGCCTTTGAGCGATAAATAGATTGATTACTAAATATTGATATATAATATCAATTACTTTAATATACTAAATATATAAGCATTGCTAGAATATAATCGATTATATAAAGTGAAAAAAGTGACAATTAAGTCGATAAATAAAACCGATAACAATTTGCTGAATATATAAGCTACACCTGTTATACAAATATCTATGATTTCGATATGTGCAACACATATGTGTTATCGATAGTCGAAAAGCGATAAAAGATAACACAAGGCCTGTCAACTGAGACAATTAAAAAGAGCAATTAAAGTGCCACCCTAATGGACATTCACTTGTCACACAGAGCACTCGCCCTCGAGCTTAGATACGCCTCTGCCCGTTACGCCCCCAACGGCCCCTCTCTCGCCCTCTCCACATCTCTTCGATTGCTATCAAAAATCTATGACATTTGAGTGTGTCCATTGTGAAAAACTAGAAAACTTATCACGCACAGACTCAAGTTGCGCTTTGACGCAGCGAGTGTGTGTGTGTGTGTGTGGTTGGGGAGGGGGAAGGGGCTGTGTAGGGTTATGTGTCTTTGGTCAAGGCTACAGTCCTTAGAAGCCTTGCAAATGAATGGCTACGCATTGAAATAATGAGCTGTATTTACATTTCAAAGCAGCACCAGCAGCAGCTGAAATGGGAGTAGTGAAAGAGAATGCGAATCGAGCAGCTGAAGTATCGGAGTGTGGCGAGCGTGGCCAAGATTGGAGAGTGGGAAACATTGGACTTGGGGCCGATTGCATGCAATTTGTTTTATGGCCGGGCATGCACATTAAACGCGCAGTTAATCACACGCAATGGGCGTGGCGAGACGCCTATGCTCAGCACAGGCCCAGCATACCCGGCGACAAATCAAATTGATTTTGCACTGCGCTTAATACACTGAAAGACGAGAGCTAGCACGAATGGAGCTTGAAGGCTGCGACAGCCCGAATTACAGAAATTGAGTGTTGGATAACGCTAAAATCTAGAAATTTTATATGACAATTTAGTGTTGCCTAATGGGATAGTCTGACCTCAAGAAATTGAGTTTTAGATAACACTAGAATCTACAAATTTTTTATGATTATTTAGTGTTGGTTAATGCTAGAGTAAGTCTTCTCACAGACTGGAGTGTTGGGTAATGCGGCAATCTAAAATTTTTTTACGAACTCATTGCTGATTAATATCATTATGGAGAAATGTTTTATAATAAATGACAGGTGACTATAAAATTAATCTCTAAAAATTGAATGTTGCGAAACGGCCTAATCCTGAAATAATCTGAGTTAAAGTTGAAGTTCTTCTCAGAAATTTGAGTGTTGAATTATGCTATATAGATATAGATTTGGCTATCTTGAAATTTACAAATGTGATCTGAGAAAGCCAACACTCACTGCTAACGCTATAATCTAGAATTGTTCTTAGAGATTTGTGTTGGGAATTATCATTAAAAATTTAGTGTTGACTAACGCTATAATTTATTATTGGGTTGTTGTGTATAATTTATTACGTGTTGGCTAACGCTGGAAGTCCTCAAAGCCAAGGTACTCAGCTGGCTCTAGCCGTAAGAGTATTTTATTTACTCCAGATGCATTGTCCCCATTTTGCTAGGGTATTAAATCGACGGCTTTTGCCTAGTGCTTTCTGTTTCTTATTTTTTTTTTTAAGGCGTTTTTTGTTGTTGCTGTTATTGCTGGCGCTGCTGTCGTTTGGGGCTTTAGCGCAGCATTATTAAATCACTTTTATTGCCATTGAAATGTGCAAAAGTTTTTGTGCGTAGCCGCGTCGGCTGAGGGGCGTACAGTGTGGCGTATGCGTAATACGAGAGGCAAGGCGTTACTCATATTTGCGACTTGACTCAACTCATTGAGCGTGAGAGGGAGAGGGAGACGTAGACTGAGAGGCAAGTGAATTATAGATTTGTTGTCTGTAGCTGCTGCTGCTGCTTCTAGCCATTGGCATGTGTGACTGACAAGACAGCAGCAGTAGCAGCAGCAACAACAGCAACAGCAGCAACAACAATCGCAACAATAACAATAACAATAACAACAATAACAAATAAACAGGACAAACACAATGAGTCTTCTTGGGCACTTGAGGCGCCACAAACAAGACACGACACGAACAACTTGATACAGAAGCAGAAAAACCGTCTGCCCCGCAGCCATGTAAGGCCTAACTGAGCGTGGATGTAGGCATATATATATATATATATATATATATAGAAATACATATATATATAAATGTGTGTGGGTTTGTTATGTGTGTGTGTGCGCGCTTTGGCAACATCACTGAAGAAAAACAAACTCTGAAGTAACTGAAACTCGAATGGCAAATGACGTCAGTTGTATTCAAAACGACATTCAAGAAGGAGTACAAAGAGTTTCATAAACGTTCATAGGGGATGGGATTGGAGGGGGTTGGGGATTGACAAGGCAGAAATATCAAAGTTCCGAGCATATTTCAATTGAAGTAACAACAAATTGTCTGCTCGGCCAGCAGCATATGCGTTCATTAGACATTATGAAATGAAGAGTGAGAGAGAGAGAGAGAGAGAGAGAGGGAGAGGGAGATAGTGAGGGAGACAGAGATAGTCTATCAATGAAATTGCGCTTTGAGCTTACTTAATTAACATTGATGTCTTTGTTTGAGCCACAATTGGCAAGTTTTCGACTCGAATTTTGCTTTGATTTTGAATTGACTTCAGAGAGAACTCGTACGGCATGCATGCCGTCATGAATTCCATTCCAATAACTACGCCAGGACTACTGCTCACAATTACTTGATTATTTAGCTGCATATTGCCTGCCTTTGTGGTCACTTGCTCAACTTTTACATGGGCTCAGCAGCATTAAGCAGCAGGCAGCTTCTTCTTCTCTTTCATATTTACATTTTTCTCTATTCTGTATAGTTGCTTTAACTCTTGAAAAATAATATCTGATATAATTTATACAATTTCTCAAAGCAAATCAATTTTTCTGAATTTATGAAACTGTAAAGTCAAGTGCTATTAGGCTTAATGTCACCTAAGCAATATTCAATGTCAAAGTCAGTTTCTAGTGCTGATATCGATAGCTCAGCGATAGGTGACATTAGCTTAAAGCTGCCCAGTGGCAACAATTATCTAGTACATCGGTTGCCGATAGTCATTCGATCGGCTTATTCGTTTTGACCTGCCTTTCTATTATTTTCTATTGGTCTAATATATAGTCTTCCTTGCCAAAACTGAATAGCTGATAGTGCTATCGATATATAGATAACTACATAAATGTCAAGGGTCAATTTTTAGTAGTCTAAGCGATAGTTAATCGATACTCCACTTGGGTGAAGTTTTTAGTGACAAAAATCAATATTTTTTGTATTGTCAATAGTCATTTATCATATATTTTGGCCTGCATATATCTATATCGATAGTCCGGCCAAAGAGAATTTTCAGTGACGAACCCCAATATCTAAAAGTTCTCTCGATAGTTAGTTACCGCCTCTCAAAACTAACCCTTGACAAAAGCCACCATCTAGTAGGCCCGGCGATACTTTCTCTCGTCACGCTAGGTAGGCTGGGCGAGAGCAGTTCAGTTGCCAGTTTTTCATCTGTAGTCTCACCGACATATATAATCAAGCTCCGGCACACACGCACAGCTTTCTCTCACTCTCTCTCTCTCTCTCTCTCTCTCGCTGCCTCTCTCCTTTGCAGTCTACCCAGTCAGTCTCTCTCTCTCAAGCAGAGCAGTACAAAAAACTACGCCAAACAATTCCAAAAAATTAAAAAATAAAAAAAACTATATTTTTATATATTTTGTATTCGACCGGAGAGAGAGAAGTCCATCGCCAAGATGCCGTCTATGATGCCGTGCGTTCCGCGTCGGCCGCTGCACGCGGACTGCTATGACCGCCTCAAACGCAAGATTGGACTCGAGCTGGAGAAGCCCATACGGCTGCCCAAGCCGGAGCCTACAGACTTTCTGGGCTCCTTCAAGCGGCAGCCGCGCGTCTCCATCTGCCAGAAGCAGTACGAGGAGGGTCTACAGCAGCAGCAGCAGGGCTTCCTGTTGGCTGGAAAAAAGGTGAGCAGGCACAAGCTGCCGCCAGGCACTGTGGCCCCGAAGACAAAACGCCTCTTTCCGGTGGCCAAGCCAACGAAACGCAAAGGCCTGGGCGGCGAGGCCACCTACTTCCATGTGCAAGGCCGGCCATGGGAGTCGATCGGCTTTGCGACCCTAGAGAAGGAGCATGTGGATCGCTTGAAGTCATCGCGCCCACCTACCGCCGAGGAGATCCAGGCCGAGGTGGAGCAGCTGAAAGAGGAGGAGCGCCAAAACAAGGAAGAGGAGAATCGCGTGCGCAGCTACTACCATGAGATTGACGAGGCGCGACGCGAACGGGAACTCGAGGTGCAGCGACAGATCGATGCTGAGGCCGATGACGATGATGCCGAGAAGGCGGCAGAGGCAAAGCGTCTAATGGTGTTGCACAAGTCACTGCAGGTGAGTGATAGCAATCGATAACACTAATATATAACATATCGGTAATCGATAGCAACAACATATGTAAGTATTTAACAACTGTAATCGGAAATAATCTATCTATAAAAGTAATCGATAGCAATAATATATAATAGTAATAGATATCAGTGCTATATAATGGTAATCGATAATAGTAACATGTTCTAAAAATGGATAACAGGAATATATAATGGTAATGGACATCGTATCATTAAACGATAACAGATATAGATAACAATATATAATAGTAATCGATAACACTATTATATTAGGAATCGAGAACTCATATTAGCAATCGATTAAAATGAAAGGTTAAAATAATCGATAATCAAAATCATCTATGTCGATAAGACAGCAATAATTGATACATATAAATAATTATCTGTTATCGATAATAAACAATCAATAGTATTAATCGAAGTCATAAGTCGATAACAGCAATATAGTTACAATCGAAAGAAGCATTCCAGGGCTGAGCTAATCGCTTTGTATTTTCACACTATCACCAATCGATATTTATCGACCTATCGGCATTACAGGCACGCCACGAAAACGATGTGCGCGTCCAGTCGGCCATCCGATCTATTGGCGCTGCAAAATGTAGCGCCATGTGGACAGCCCAGATTGAGGAGCGCGCCATGATGGAGCGTCTACAGGCCGAACACGACGTGGAGCAGGCTCGCAAGGACACGGCGTTCAACGATTCCAAGTGGGGGTCGGCGACGCAACAGGAGCTGGCGGCGCACAACAAGCGCCAGGCATTCGGCGATGCTGTGCGCCAGCAGATCAACGACCATCGCCAACTACGCCACATGGCCGAGGAACGCCGCCGCGAGGAGTCACGGCAGATGCGCGATGCCTACGACGAGTACAGGCGCTACCTGGCCGACCAAACGGTGGCCACCGGTCAGCGCAAGACCAACTATCGCAACGAGCTCTTCCACTACATCAAGCTGCACCAGGACTTCGGGCGCATACTCTGCGAGCAGGAGCAGCGTGACGAGCTGCGCGCCAACAAGTACGTGCTCGAGAAGGAGGCGAAGCGCCTGGAGCAGCGCCAACAGAAGGCGGCCATCGACCTGGCCAAGGAGCGCAAGCGCGAGGCGCTTTACGTGATGCAGCAAAAGATTCTCGATGCCAACGACAATCGCGAGGAGATGCGCCTGTTAGCCGAGCACGAGCGGCTCGAGCGCAAGTACCGACTGGAGGAGCGGCAGTCGGTGGAGAAGCGCCGCCGCCAGGCCGAGGAGCTGCGTCAAGGCAATCTGGAGGCCATGGCCCACATCAACAAGCTGCGCGCCTGCTACTACGCCCAGCGGCAGCACGAAATGGACGAGATGAAGCTGGACCGGGCCAAGTACGAGGAGCAGCAAAAGATCGAGCTGGAGAAGAAGCAGGGCCGCAAGTCCGACCTGCACGAGGGCGTCACCGCCCAAATGGTGGAGCACGAGCTCGCCCGCCGGCGCGACATCGAGAACGAGCGCGTCGAAAGCGAAAAGGCGCGCGCCATGGAACAGCAGCGCCAGAAAGAGATCGACATGGTCATCAGCGTCAAGCTGGACGAGCTGGCCAAGAAGAAGTGCCTGCCACAGACGGCGCTGCAGTCCCTAACGGGCCGCGTCACCTACGCCGGGCAGCCCAAGCTCTCCGCGCATTTCCTGCCGTAAAGGCCGGACGGACGGAGGGGACGTGGCAGCTGCCTTGGCTAATTTTTTTGTTTTTTTTGTTTTGTTTTTGTTTTGTTTTTGTTTTTTGTTCTGTTTTCGATACAAGTGGAGTGACACAAACACACACAGTTTTACTGTAGGCAGCGGTACGCATAGACACACACACACACAGACACACACACACAGACACACACACATGAGGTTGGCATTAAAACTTGAAGCATACTTTGTGGCGACATTTCCTCTTTTCTTTTCTTTTCCCTTCTTTCTGCTGTGTGGAGGGAGCAGGACTTGTGCGCTTGTTAGCTGTCAACTGCAGACTTGTTAACTCAACAAGTTTTACAAAACACCCACACACACACACACACGCACACACACACACACACACACCCACACACACACCCTCAACCCCACACACATGCAGCTCATTAAAAACAAAATCGAAAACTAAAGCAAATGTCGAGTGCATAAACCAAATGATAAGAACCAGACGAAGCACAACACAAACAGCTCCAGTGGACTCGGGCGGAGGGCTTCGATTGGCCACAGCGAGCGGCGCCGGCTACCCTCTGGTTGTGCGGATGTTCTTGGGGCTTTTTGAGGAGCTGGTAATTTGTTTAGCCTTCACCTAAGCCTGTCAACTGCTGCTGGAAAGGCAAATCTCAAGTCCTTGATAAATTGAATTGGATTTGTCGCATTGCTGCAGAGACAAAGCGCTGCTTTTCAGATAGATTATGGCCAATATATAACGGGAGATTATGGAGTGTGGTGTGTGTAGACTGCGATAGGGGTGGAGAGAGAGGAGACAGGTAGGAGTTAAGCCTGAAGGACCTTTTGGTTTTGAAATCAAACTAAGCTTTGACTGCTCTATCGATTAATGGCATTTATCGATAAATCGTAGAAGTAGATAAACACTATATATATATGTAAATCTACAAAAAAAAATCACGTATTATAAAATAAAATAAATAATAATAATAAAAATTATAACAACAAATAAATAATTTAAAAAATATAAAAAACAAATTATTTTAATGTCATTTACTTAAATTATAAAATCAATAAAAAAAATAAATTTAAAAAAAAAATGAGTAAAAAAAAAATATTTTGATAAAAAATACTATTTAAAAAAGTCAAGAAGTTGGGCATACAAATATTTGAAGTAAAAAAATGTTTTTTAAATCAAAATTTTCAAAATAAAAAATATATATATACTAAATGATAAAATAACAACATATTAAAATAAATATTCTAAAATATTAAAAAATAAAATAGATTTTTGTATGAAGTATGAGCTTTACTCTCAAATACCCTAACTACAACTTTGACGTTACATAAATTCAAATGTGGAAAAAAAAAAAAAAAACTCAAAGTCTGCAGTTCCAGGCTTAAAAGCCTAATGAGCCCATCATAATCCAACTTCCCAAATTCTACTGGCCTCTATAATCCAATAATATCGAGTGGAAAATGTATATATATATATATATATATATATATATATATATATATATGTTTAAGATGCCAAGGCCATTGTTATCACAAATGAGTTTTGGCCTCTCAACAGGGGTAATTCAAACAGTTTTGGGGGCGTGGCTCGAGAACTATGGAAGCCAAAGTGAGTGAATGCAGTTCGCAGTTTGTAGTCGGTGCACAATTCATGAATATACATCAAAGGCAGGCAATGCCAATTTCGATACGCTTCGGGCTTTGAATACGAAATAGATGCGAGCGAGGCAGAGAGAGTGGCAGAGAGAGAAGAGGAGACTTGGGAATTGTAATTCAGCTTTCATTTCAGTTTGGGTTCATTGCTTGGGCTGTTGTTGTTGCTGCTGTTGCTTAATGTTCTGGAAGAATATTACCCTTGACTGATTTGAGGCAAGTGCAGCTGAGCTGTGGCCAAGGTATCAACGCGACCAAGAGAGAGAAAAAGAGAAAGAGAGAGAGAGAGAGAGAGAGAGAATGAACTGACTTGATTTTTGCTCTTTTCTATTGTGAATATATCTTGTAATACGCTTGTCAGCTAGAACATGTTAAGCTCATTACGTATTTATATAGATATAGATATATATATTATATATATACGATATATTATATATATATATATATATATATATATATATATATATATATATATATATATATATATATATGTTATATACACTGCACTTGAGAGACTCACCAAAGAAGCTGAGAGAGGAGAGCAAATTTTTTAATAAGCTGAGCGTATGAATGGCATATGCCCAATTGAACAACTGCATTTAAAAATCTCAGAGACTTATATATATATAGTTTGTGAGGCC
Source organism: Drosophila fulvimacula (assembly GCA_035045555.1). Taxonomy (NCBI): domain Eukaryota; kingdom Metazoa; phylum Arthropoda; class Insecta; order Diptera; family Drosophilidae; genus Drosophila; species Drosophila fulvimacula. The sequence continues at coordinate 1,049,155 of JAWNOX010000110.1, read as the reverse complement.
TGTGCGTGAGTAAACCTGAGTTTTAGGTTAGGTTAAGTTTTACTTTTTCTTCAGCAATTTATCAGTCATACACAGTTTGAGAGATTGAGAGATTTATAGAGTTTGCGAATCACACTTGAAAATGCAATATGAGTTGTGCAGTTCGAGAATCACATCTGAAAATGGAATACACCCCACAGTTGTCAAACTCTTCTGAAAATAATAATTAATAAATAAAAATAAAAATAAAAATAATTCTGGCATCATATGAATTTTAAATGTCTATGCATATAAATGCCTGCGCATAGGGTATATTGCAGTCGGTTCTGTTGCACTTTTTTTAATTTTTTTTTTTATGTTGGTTTTTGCTGCAATGATGAGGCATTTATGAGCCGCCAGAGAATCCTGTGCTAGGGTGTGCGAGTGTGTGCGTGAGGCAGAGAGAGAGAGAGAGAGGGGAGTGTGTGTGTGCGTGTGTGTATCAGCATGTGTGTTGCTATTGTTGTTGCTGTTGTTCTTCGTATAATAGCAATGCTAAACTGTCATGGCAGCTTAATCACGCACACACACACACACACGCACACATATGCAACATAATTGGCAGCAAGAGCTCTACACAAAAAGGCGAAGCTAACTTTTTAACGCGCCATTGTGACATGCGAGTGTGTGTGTGTGTGTGTGTGTGCGTGTGTGTGTTAGTGTACAACAAACCATTGAGTAGACCAGCAACCACTGAACCCAATCAGCAAAGCAACATCAAACAACAACAACAGAAGCAGCAGCAGCAGCATAAGAAGTCGAAAAAGTCGAAGAAGAAGCAGCAGAGGAAGGCCAGCAGCTGCGCTGGCCAGCAGCAAATCAACAGAGTCTCACATACACAGAGGGAGCGAGTGAGAGAGGGAGGGAGAGAGAAGCCGGAATATGGTATGTATATAGTAAAAACAAACAATAGTAAAACTGATTAAGTCGGGGGCAAAACCACATCAAGCTAAACGATGATGAAGAAAAGACCAAAAGATTACGAACATTGAGCAGGGAGAAAGGAGGCAGAGGAGAGAGGGGAGAGCAGCAAGGCGAACTAGTAAGGACTTGCGGACTTTGGCCATGGATAGACGCGAATGTGAGCCACGCAGACTTAACTAAACACACACCAATACGCACACACACACACAGACGCACAATCGATGGTCGCAACAGGAGCTGAGCAAGTGGAAGGAAATGAAAAATAATGCGGGTCTTAGGGCTATGCGAAAGTACGTGTGTGTGTGTGTGTGTGTGTGTGTGAAATGAAAGCGAAGCTAAAGTTGAGGGTTGAGGCAATGAAAGGAACACACACATAAATATATATATATATATATATACATGTATATATATATATATATATATATATATATATATATATATATATATATATATATATATATATATATATATATATACAGATGTACACATATACACACATATGTATATGCACAAGTTAAGAAAGAAAGCAAACAGCAAATGCTGCCACATATCGAATAATTGAAAGAGATTCGCACAAGCTGCGCAAAATGAGCCAAGTGCAGAGTGTGCAACAGTAAACAAGGATATGCGCGACTCAAAAATATCCTAACTGCAGCGTCAAGTGATTTTCAAATGGCTTCTATTACATGAATGTCAGTCAAATGGAAACAAAAATCAGTGTTCGATCATGGAGAGATAGTGAATGTAAATATATATAGATATACATACATATATTTGATGGCATATAAGAAAGGGTATTAATAAGCTTGCCTAAAGACTTGAACTGACGACGATTATATATCTATATTTATTTGCCAGCTACAGCTCAGATCGGATACTACTACGAAAGGTCTTCCGGTATACATATATCAGGCAACAGGAGGTTTCACGCTCTACATAAATGTTAAATATTTTTTCATTCGAGCTTAATCTTAACATATTTTCCTCTATAAATTCTGCTTTAAAAAAAAAAAAATAATACTTAGCAAACAATTTTGAATAATTTTGTAAACAAATTTTTACTCTTTAATTTTGTAAAAAAAATGTTTTAGAATTAAATACAAATATTGTAAAAAAAATTTACAAAACTAAATTTCAATTGTAAATATCTCGCACAATTTGGCCAGCACTAAATAATACTAAATTTTTTGTGTAGGCCTCAGAAATAAATATGCTTTAAGAAAATAATAACTTAAAGCAGATTATAGAGTATAATATTTGGAGGATAAATCCAAAATTCAAGTTTACATTGATTCTCGATTATCTCGACTAAAATTGGAGCAAAGCTATTATTTATTTTGTTACAAATTATTATAAATAAATAATTTTAAAAAAATATATATTTTATATATATGTGTACATATACTATATATAATATATATATATATATATATATATATATATATATATATACATATATACATATATATATATATATATACTTTTGTTTTATTTCTTAGTATATTATATATATCCTTCCTTTAAGCTTTTGCCTTTGCATAAAATTTGAAAAATCTCTCAGCGAGATTTTGGCTTTGGCTTTGGCTTCGGCAGCTTCAACTTTGCAACAACAATTTGTAAGGTATGATAATAATGCGCTATAACAGCAGCAATGTATAGAGAGCATACACACACACACACACATACATGGGTGCCCAACAATTATATACAATTTACTTTGCATAACAGTCGAGGAGCGAAGCTGGAGAGCAACAGCACACAACAGACTCGAGTTGCCTGGCTACAAACAAAAGCAGCTTGCGGCGGCTAAGGCATTCAATGGAAAGGGATCATCTGGATGGGGTGGCTGGGGCGTAGTGGAGCTTAAGCTAGTTAACATTTTGCTAGCATACAACGAGTGCGACTAGAGAAATCTGTACAGCAAAACTGAATCATAAAACACAATAACCAGAGAACAACAACCAGAGGCCAATGAATATGTTTGTGGAAAAATGATTTTTAAACCCAACCAAAAAGTGAACTTTGATTTGCCAATGGGAAACTCACAAAGGAGATGAGAGAGTCGCGAGAGAGGTGGCAGTGGGGAGCGCGTATTAGAAGTACGCCCTAATTATAAATAGAAACATGTTCTATATACCACATATATTTGTAAGAAAGAAAAACATATAGACAATAAGCCAAGTTTTGACCTTTACTTATATATAGTACAAATTAGAGTGCGCTAGTCGGCGGTGACCGACTAGGGAATGCCCTGAACCCAGGCTGAGCTGATAATATATATTTACATTTTTTTTTTTAATGCCAAATAAATACAAATTTTATTGAAAATAAATAAATAGAAAATAAATAAATAAATGCAAAAAAAAAAATATTATATTAATATATATATATATATATATATATATATATATATATATATATATATATATATATATATATATATATATATATATATATATATATATATATATATATATATATATATATATATGAAATAAATTATAAACAAAAAATTTTAATATTTTGCAATTATATATAAGAAATAAACTATATTAAATATTTAAAAAAAAATCTATTTAAATAAAAAATAAAACAATTAATATTTGTCCTGCTCCCGATTCGAACCCGCGGCATTGCGCTCAACTCAAGAGAGCAGTTGCCATTGTCTCAGCCCTCGACGCCACTGCAGCAACCGTTAGCAAGGCGGCAAACTCAGCAGCTGACAATGTCAACGCAATTAAAGCGCTTTTCCGTTTTTATTTATAGAACTTCAAACGAATTGTGTGTGCGTGTGTGAGTGTCTCTGTGTATAGAGCAAATGGCATTGGCTGGACGCCAATTGCCCACAGGTTTTCTTTGAATAACTTCTGCGGTACTTGAAGAATTCTAATCTGATCTTATTATTCGATTGAATATGCATAAATACTCAGCAGCAGTAAAACCTCCTTAAATATACTATACAATTTAGTTGAAAGTTTATTTTAATGCTGCTGAAGAACTGGAATCTGGTCACAAAGTATAAAATAACTCAATAATATATATATCTTTTAAGAAGCTCCATATAAAATTCGATAGCTGTAGCTTGATATACATGAAGTTATGCCCAAATAGCTGAAGATCGATAACATTTCTAATTTCCTGAAAAAGCAGAAAAACTTATCGATAACTTGAAAGCACCTCAAGCAATTCGCAAATGCCAATGGGGTCAGGGCAGGGAAAGAGAACAAAAACAAAATGGAATGAAACATAAGTTTAGATAGTCTCTTACTAGTGATCGAGCCGCACCATGCAGCTGCTGTGTGGACCCTGTCTGGAAATACGAGTATAGAAGACGTTAAACACTTAAAGAACTAGAGCAGGCATTGGTGGAGTGGAGTGAGCGATATACAAATTGTGAGATGGTGTCGAGAACGGGAAATCAAGAAAATCAAGAAAATTGCAGATTGCAGAATTGCAGAGTGAGGCAGGTGACGAGGTGAGCAGTGGTGGCAAAGTGTGGTGAATAAGGTGAATACAAAAATAAAGAAATCTCTTTAGAAAATGGCAGCTGAAAATGCAGTGCAAGAAAAAAATATACAAATTTCTATTGGCAAATTTGAGTTGATTGAATTAATTCTGGATAATTTTCGATTCGTGTTGAAGTTCGCTTCGAGTTTTCTTTTTTTCTCTTTTTTGTTTGTTTTGCTGGAGCATATTTTGCTAACCTTGTGTGGGGTATTTCGCAGATGGAAATTTTGTGATTTTGCTTGCATTGTTCGATTATCGATTATCGATAAATCGGTTATTCAATTTTGTTTTTGGTTTCTTTTTTTTTTGTTTTTTTTGTGAGGCGATAGATGATTGCGATTTTGATTTAGGTTCGATTGTACAATTTTTGATTGCTCGATTTGGATCGATAATTATCGATATATATATTTGAATTAGACTGGTGCAAAGGTGAGTTTAGCGCTTTTTGTACCAACAAAAAAATGAGTGGAGCTTTGATAAATTTGATTTGATTTTTTGCTTTTTTTTTGTTTTCTTTTCCGATTTGTGGATTTGTGGATTGAAAGTTTAGAACTTCTCCGATATGCTATAGATGCGCTTAACGCTCACGCACTTGCGTCGCAGACGTTCGCATTCGATCTCACGGAAATCGGCGTGCGAACTGGAACTGGAACTAGCTGCCAGGCAGTGATTCGGCTCGCCACTCGCCGCAGTCAGCCCAATGCCGCCGATGCCGATGTCGTCGATGGCGATGTGATGGATCCGTGGCAGTTGCGATGCGGCGCAGATGTTGGGCTCGCTATTGGCGTGACAATCCGACTCGTTGCTGGAGAGCTGATCGCCCTGATCGTCCTGCTCCAGTTGCTGTTGCTGTGACTCCTTCTGCTCCTCGTACTGCTGCACTTCCTCCTCAACGCACTGCGGACAAATTGTGTCCTGTTCCTGCTGCTCGTCGTCCTCCTCCTCGTCGTCCTCCTCTTCGTTCTCGTCGATGTGACAGCGCCTGCGGCTCGTCCGGCGCGTCGTTGCCGTTGTCGCTGCCTGTGTGCTGATTATGGCACGCTTCAGCTCCAGGAAGAGCGGCGACGCCGGCAGCAACGGCAACAGCTGCGGCTGGCAATCGAACAGGCCCAAACTGGCCGCCGACTCACCCGCGGGCAGCGGCTGTGTGGTCACAACCGTCGAGCCGTGCGCTCCGAGCACGCCGTGAGCACTGCCCTCCGGATGGATGCGATTATCGGAATTGGTTGTGGAGAACTTCGAGAGCAGCGACTTGGAGCTGGCCTTGTTCTTCAGCTGCTGTTGCTGCAGGTAGTAGTAGTCGCGGGGCAGCGACGAGGTCGCATGCAGCGGATCCTCCGGATCGTAATAGCCCAAGGCGGCGGGCCGGAATAAGCCCGGCGTGCTCAGCGAATGTGGCTGCTGTGCCTGTGACTGCGACTGTGACTGTGACTGTGACTGTGACTGCGACTGTGACTGCTCCTGCTCGTACGAGTCGCTGATGACGCTGGCCGTGGAGGCGGTGGGCGTGCTGCTGAGCGTCGACTGAGAGCCAGCGGCAGCGGCAGCTGCGGCGGCTGCGAATTGGGCGCCCAGCAGAGGCGTTAGACCGGCCAGAAATTGTTCCTGCTGCTGCTGCTGGCGCTGTTCGTCGAGTTCGCGGCGATAAGCCTCGATCTGGTCGCTCGGTGAGGGCGTATTGCTATGGATGCAGCCTTGAAAGAAATCCAATGCTTCGTACAGGATAAAACACAGGCCCAGGACAAGAAATGTCTCCATCATAAGGAACAAACAGCCATTGGAAGTGCAGACGGCGAACGAAACGGGAAACGGAACACGGAACGCGGAATGGCAAACGAAACGAAACGGAACGAAATGAAATGTGAGACGCGTCAGATAGCCCCGTTAACCGTTACAGCTGGCACCGCTACGAAAACGCTTTTGGCTCTTGCTCTGCTCTCTTTCGTTGTCTGTCTGTGTGTGTGTGTGTCTGTGTGTGTCTATGTGAGAGAGAGATAGAGAGAGAAAAAGAGAAACAGAGTATTTTTCTTTCTTTTGCGCTTATTGTTTTATTTGACACTTCTTACACTTCATTTTCGATTTGACTTCACTTTAGACGTTTTTATTGGTTGTTTTTCTTTCGCTTTCTGCTGTGTTATACAACACTTAAATTAATTTCGAATTCGACCTCGAATTCGAGTTGTTGCCTTTGTGCGTTTCTTCATTGCATAATTTAAAAGATTTATTGAGATATATACAATATATATATATATATATATATATATACAATATAATATGTATAATCAAAAAAGTGAAATAAATTTAGGCATGCAAAATATTTCGATAAAAATGAGTATAACAACTTCATTTTGTTATCGATAAATCTTTTTGCCCACATTTATTGATCGATATTTATAAATTTTGTATATATAAATTTGATTAATCATTTAAAATAGATAGAACAACATTTTGCGATATATTATATATATATATATATATATTTCTATTTTATATATATTATTATATACACATTTTTTATCGATTAATTTGGCGTACTTTTTTATTTTTCTCTTTTTTCCTCATTTTTTGCGCTGTGCGTGTGTGCGGAACGTGTGAGAAATGAAACATACATACAAATACACATACACATATAAACATATATACATAAACAAGTAACTAGGTAGGTAAAGTAAGTTGCAGTCGAGTGCTACCGACTGCATAATACTCATTCACGGCTGAAGCCGTTGTGATAAAGGAGTGGGAAAATAGTCTACAGTAGGTAAACTTTACAGCGTTACGAATTAAATATATATATATATATACATATATAGATATAGTTTTTTTTTCGAGTTTTATATATATCAAATTTCAAGTGACTACGGCGTAAAGGCGTTCATACGGACTGACGGACGTACTGCTAGATGAACATTGCATAAAGTCAATATACCCATTTTCCTGCATGAATGAGTATACAAAATCGGGAATTATTCATATTTATATATATACATATTTACACATTTACATATTTACATATTTACAACTTTACATATCTACATATATACACCTTTACATAGACCTAGATCGGCAGGCTTCGATTGAGTATTTGGCAGGTGTTTGCTTTGCATTTTCTCTTGGCCGCCGCCTCAAGGTATGCAACAATATGTTTTTTGGGTTTCAATTGCTTTTGTGTGCAGGGAAAAAAAACAAAAGTTAAATTTCCAAAAGAGGCAAAAGCAGAGCAAAGCAAGAGAAAAACAGAAAACAACTTTGTTGTCTTCTGTGGGCGTCGTTAAGCAGAGCTTAGAGATAAGCAACGCCAGGCAAGCGGCACACGCACTTGCCACGCCCACGCCCACGCCAAACAAACAAACGGCTGGGAAGCCGCATAAATAGCAAATGCCAAAGCAACAAGAGAGAGAGAGAGAGAGAGAGAAGCCAATGGAGAAGTTACAGCATTTGGCCAAGAGCAAACGCCCACAGTAAACGCTTCGGCAAAGTGTTAACTGAGTTGGCTTCGGCTTGCCACATTTGAAATCGAAACTTGTGGAAGAGTTCACTATTTTACGCAGAGCACACAAATTTCATAATATTTTACATTTTACATGAACTTATTCAGTTTGCTTCGAGCTTCAGTTGAAAAGTTTGCTCTAAACACTTAATTACTCAAAGTTTTACAGCTAGAATTTCCACTGCCTGTCAGAGCTCATGTTAACTAGTTAACAAGCAGTTAAGTTTTGCCTGCTATTCTATTTCATTTTCAAGAAATACTTTACAGCTTTAACTAGCCGGCTAAGCTCATGTTAACAATCTAAAATCTGCCTGGCTAAGTTCATGATAATTTACCAGCAGCTTATGTCAATGTCAAAGTTACTGTCAAATCTGTTACGCGCGTGAAGTAAAAAACTTTATACCTGGAGATACCCATTTAATTCTCTGTCTCTCTCTCTTTCTCTCTCTCTCTCTCTCTCTCTCTCTCTCTCTCTCTCTTTTCTCTCTATCCCACAGCACATACAAACTCTAATTCGATCACAGTCACACAAAAAATACCAACAAAAATACCAAATGTAAAAATATTTGGAAGGCGAAAAACCAAACAAAAATCGACAGCAACAAAAAAATTGTGAAATTTTTCTAACTGTGCCAACCAAATTTCAGCTTTTGTCATAGACAGCGGCAAAAGAAAGTGACAAAATAAAAACAGTCTGGCAACACTGCGCTGAATAAAAACAAGCGAAAATCACAAAACTGACAAAGTCATCAAATATGCAGCAAATGTTGCAATACAACGAGAATTGATGAACAACCTTTGTGGGTGTGTGTGTGTGTGCCTGGGTGTATGTGTGTGTGTGTGTGTGTGTGGGGGTGTCTGCACCTGTGTGTGCACCAGAATATGCTTAAATGCTTTGGCAGTGCAAAGACCTATGTTATCCCGCCTTGATTTCAAGTGAAATATTTTAAAGCTTTTTTTTTTTTAGTTTTTCTGACAACGAATTTACCCGGCGTTGCGCGGCAATGACTAAGCTGTTTGTCAGAAGAGTTTTTTGTACAGCTCTAAACTGTTCTATACGACTATGCATAGAGCTGAAACGCCAACATTCAATTAAAAACTACATTTCTAGCCATATACATGCAAATATGAATATAAATAATAAAATCTACATTTGTAGCTTGTATATATATTTATATATAGTCATAGCTCTGACAAATTGATTTGCTTTAAGTGAATAAATTCGGAATATTTTTAAAAATTTATTTTTTATTCAATTTACATTTATTTTTTATTTTTATTTTTTTATTTAAAAAAAAATTTTTTTTTTCTTTACAACACTGGCATTATTTGATGGCCAATTTATTCACAGTGGACTACAATTATTATGACAATAGACTTTTGTATTTCCTATTCCATCTCTCTCTCTCTCTCTCTCTCTCTCTCTGTCCCGTTCGCATTCCCCTTCCCTAACGAAAACTATTTGCATAAAAAAACAATGGCTTTTGACAAATTGTTTGCCCAATTGTAGAATCGAATTGAATTCGAAATTGATTTTGCTCATATTTTCATTAAATATTCCATTGTATGTACTATGGACGTTATGAATCGAATATATGCGAAAGCAAACAACGAAAAGTAGGCAAATAAATCAAAGAAGATAATAAAAATAGAAACAACAAACACATTGATTCGCTTTGTCTCACTTTTTTATCGAATATTTTATTCATCTAATGCGATAAAAACATCGATATATATTGCAAGAGCTGAGTACAGTCAAGTCAAGTTTTTGTAGGCCCCAATTTCCATCAATATTATGATGGGCTCGCGTCATATATAATCCATTTGCACGCAATTCGAGGCCCATTTACATGCAGCACAAGTGCCAATCACAGCTGGCCCAAGTACCAATCACACGCACACAGAGAAGGGTTAAGTGCACCTAAGAGAGAAATGTCTTTTTGATCCTCAATCGCGCAATTCGATATACAATATGAATGAAGATATCTATAACAAATTCACATCAATTTCCAGCTACAATAACAATTCGAAATACTTACAGAGAGAGAGAGAGAGAGAGAGAGAGCTATTGGAAAATAAAACACTTTACACAGCGAAGTTGAACCCAAAGCTGATGTGAATGATGATATAGCCCCGTCCCGCTCGCACTCGCAGTGCCATTACTAGCATCGGGTCAATCGATGATGCGTAAAAGGGCGCAGCAATCACGACCACAGTGTGACCAGAGTCCAATTCCCCCCAACCCAATAGGGTTAAAGAGTCACAGGTTCAGTTCCAGTTCCAGTTCTCGTTTCAGTTCCCGTTTCAGTTTCGGTTTCAGTTTCAGTTCACATCAAAATGCACAACGTGTCGTTATTTATGGCTTTGGGTCGTCGTCGTCGTCGCTGCTTGGGCACCGTTAAGGCAACAAAACCAATGAGCAACAAACAAGACGAAGAGCGAGCGAGAGGGAACGAGCGAAACCCTTTACATACATACAGCTGTAGCTCGCACACAGAGACTTGACAAAGCGTAAGCCGAAGGACGCGCAGCAGATCAAATAGGCTGACTGCGCCGCTCCCTCTCCCTCTCACACATGTGGAGTTTATCACACACACACACATACACGTGCGCTCACTGTGCTCATTGGCATTGAGCGCCGATTGCAGTTTGGCGGCTTTAATCTGCGAGCTATCACAAGGGCTTATGCACCTCGGCAAATTGTTGAACTGCTGCCACGTCAACAACAATAACAAAGCCAACGACAGTTGCTACAGCGCCCACGCCCCCGCACCGAACGGTTCGTGTTTTCAACTCAATTTGTTGGTAACTTTTGCTCGATTTGTTTTGATTTTCAATTTCATTTTGCTTTTCTGCAATTTGCCTTGTAAGCGGTGCTTCTTCTTTTGTTAATATTCTGTACGCTAAGCGAGAGCGGGTATATTAGTTCTATATAATATAGACGACAATACTCATTCAGACTGCGAGCTGCAGCTAAGGATTTATATTAACTAGACCACGCCCACTAACTGATAGACAGTCGAAGGTTCACTGTTATACTTTACGAGTCATTTCAAGCTGAGCACGAAATTCATAGGGTATTGTAGGGTCGACTACCTGCATTCAAAATGCTCTCTCATGACTATATGCTCTCTCATTTTTTTTCCTACTATGCAAGGCACTCTAATTAAATTTTTAATGTATATGTATGTATGTATGTATGTATGTATATGTTTGTTTGTGTGTGTGTGTTTTGGGACAGAGCGAAAAGTTTTGCAGCCGCTTTGCTTCAACTTCAAACAAATTCCAAGTAATTGCGCATTGAAATTGGCAGCCGCGGCCAAAGGCAGCTCGAGGAGAGCTGAGCGACCCGAGCTAAACACAGTTAAGCGCGCGTTAACTTTTTACAATTCGTTGCATGCGTGTGTGTGTGTGTGTGTGTGTGTATGCAAATGCTGCACAGAGCGGGCAGCTGCGTCTGATGTTTCACTGACTTTTGACGTTACAGATGCCAGCAGCAAAATTTTTTCGACAATTTAATCATTAAAAGTAAAACGAACAACAACTGCTGCTGCTGGGAGGAAGCAAGAGAACACGAGAAGAAAAAAAAAAAAAGAATTTCCTCCTTACATATTCTTGTTGTTAGCTCGACTTGAAAGTTTTTGCATAGCACGAACAACAACAACAACAGTTACTCACACTCTTGCCCTCTCTCTCTCTCCCTCTGTCGTTTCACGCTTTGTAATTGGTAGACAATGCAGCTGTGATTATTGCCGCTAAGCAAGTGAGAGAGCAAAATAACAACAGTTACAGCAGCAGTGAGAACATCAGCAGCAGCAAAAGGAATACAAACAGAAAATCAACGCTTCATTTCGTTGTTTCTTTTTTTGATGAAACAAAAATTTTTTTTTTTTGTATTTTTTCTCTGCACGTTATTTGTTTTTGGTATTTAATTAGAGCGACAGCCTGGCGTGTGCGAGAGCGAGAGGCAGCATCAACAAGACAAGGAACTTGTTAAAGCGCTCGCATGCGAGTAACTGTGCGTTTGCTGTGGAGTGTGTGTGCATGTGTCATGGTCAACAGAGCAGCGCAAGGCAGAGCAAAGCAAATCGCGAAAAGTGATGCTGGAGACGAAGGCGACGTGTCGCATGCGCTACAATAAATATATGTAAATGAGCAGTGTAGCAAACAAATATAGTTTTTTTTTATATTAATATTATAAATTAAATATTTTTTAGAGAGTGAAATTTGGATTTTTGCTTAAGTTATTTTTTTTTTTAGTTTTAAGTGCGGGCAGAGCCCTTTGCAGTGTGATCTTGAAAATATGCAAGAAATTCAAAATGGCGAATTTGTTGAATTGCTAAAAGCTTAGACTGAACATAAGTTAGCATCCACTAAATAGCCGTGGCAGGTGTTGTAGTAGCTAAGCCTAGCTCATAATAAAGTCGATGTGACCCGATGGCATAGAAAAGAAATGCAGAAAAAACAACAATGGCTGCCAACTGTAGAGCTGCAGCTGCTGCCGCTGCTGCCGATGCTGCTGCCACAGCCACTTCATTTTGTCAACTGCTGCTGCTGCTGTGTGTCCATTGCTGAACTTTGGCGGAAAGTAAACCAACATAAGTGTTGCGACGTACATTGTTATTGTTGTTATGGGGCACTGAGACGCCAGAGCCGGAGCCAGAGCCAGAGCCAGGGCCGGAGCCGGAGCTGGAGGCTGGGGCAGTGTCACTGGCAGAGGCAGCTGCGTCCAGTTGCATGTTAACCTCTTTCAGTCAGGCGACTGCGGCAAAGAAAAAGACAAACAGCAGGCAGCACACATACAGAGAGATCGTGCAACAGTGTGGCAAGGGGCGGACTCCGTTGGCCTTGCCTGCAGCATACATTTTTAAATGTGCCCCAAATGGCGTGGCACACGTTGGCCGGCCTAGCGCAAGCTGCAAATTGTTTGTTGCGGCTTTGTCAACTGCAGCAACCTTCACCTTGTTGCATGCCACACGCCCACTGCCGCAGCATGACAGCAAAATGAGAAAAAAAAAACACAATCACAACAATTATTAAACAAAAAATGAAAGACAGAGAGAGGCAGAGAGAGAGAGAATGCATTTCTCATTACATAATTCACTTTGTTGCACTGCATCGGCTTGCGGCATGCGACAAGCGACAAACGGCAAACGGCAACTGCCACAACAGAGCTCGACCGCAGCGAACATTGAATATGCTCATTATGCCACGCACTTCTGTGGCACAGCCCGAGCCACCGAACCACTACAGCTAAGCCGAACCACTTGACAACCGCTCCGCTGCGGTCGCTTATGGCTGCTGCCGCCGTAACGAGGCTCAAGCGAGCGTGGGCGTGGCAGAGGCGGTTTCATGTCTCATTATCATGTGTACGATTAGGGATCGAGTGGGCGCATAACTGTCCAGGACGAAAATGTTAATGAAAGTGACTTTGGGGGCGGTGCGCGTGTGTTATCGATATGTTTATCGAAATGTAAAATGTAATGCAGGGAGAGAGAGAGAGACAGAGAGACAGAGAGAAAGATATATAGATATACATTAATATATGGAGAGAGAGAGAGAGAGAAAGGAAAACATATAGATAGACACACTCGTTATCGATAGTCATCATCTATCGATAACAGCAACGCACTCCAAACGGAGCATCATTTAGCCAAACTAGCGCAACAATTTGCAGCCCCATCAAGTGGTTGACTCCATAAACTGTTAAGCGTGCAACAAAGTTGCCAGACTGTTGGAAATTGTTGCGTGGCTCGATTAGTGTGGAGGGGCTTGAGCCAATGGGGCCAACAGACCTGGTCAATGGCGCAACGGATAACTGGCTGCAACTCGGAGGCAAAGACTTTGAACTCCTTGCCACTTGCCACACTTACCACTTACCAGTAGCCACTTGCCACTGGCAACTCTCCGTGCATTCACTTTGCCACACACTCCCCGCGGCCCCACTCATCCGCCGCCTGAGCATTTCTTTGGAGTAAAAACTGGTCTTGTCTAACATGCATTCAAGTGCCTTAAAGTGCCCCATGCAAACTTTGAAATTGTTTTCGTTCAATTTGCAAGCCAAACAACTCAGCCATTAGGGGCCTTCCCTCTTGCTGTTCGCAACATGTGAGTGGCCTGCGGGGCCTGATGAGGCGCTACGAGCTTTGCTGAATTAGTGGCCGTCGCAGCCTGCTGGCCTCGAAAAAATTTGAAACTTAATTAAACCCGCCCGCCAGATACACTGTAAAGCCGGACATGCTTGAGCCAGAAATTGAAATGAGTAATTAAATTGTAATTAAAAATTTGTTGTTAAATTTCACTCAAAGTAATGAAAAATTTTTATAAAAAAAAAATAAAAAATTAAAATACAGACTAGCTAGATACCCTGTAGTTGAAGCCAACAACTTGCCCATACACTGCGCTTCATTACGCTAGCCTTCACTTACTTTTTTATATCAATCGAGCTATAGTTGAACAATTTTTTTTAACTCTGTTTTATTTTTGTTCAAAAAGAGTAAATTTTTCAAAATTGAAATTTGAAATTTGAATTTAAAATTTCTTACAAAAAAAAAAAAAAATATATATATATATATATAATAAGAAAAAAAAATGATTATAGCGGATTTTAATGCTAGTCCAGCTAGATCAATCAGAAATCATAGAGGTTATTGCTATCTGAAATTACTTTTGATTCAACTTCAACTAGAAGCTTTTTGAGCACTTTTTGCAATTCCACGTGTTCCGGTGGAATATAAATGAAAAGCCGAAAAGCTGAGCTATGACTTCTTTCATATTCATATCATATGCACATATGTATATAGATTACTCATATGATATAAATTAGCTAAAGCTCAAGCTTGATTTATCCTCGAATAGTTTCTGTTCCATTCCATAGATTCCTTACAATTCGAATAGATCAATCAAAGCTAACCTCAACATTATGAATACTTTTAACTATTTTAACATCAATTTTGCAATTCGTTTTTAATTTTTTATATAATATTTCATTGAACTTTATGTTAAACATTTAAAAAAAACAATTTTTTTGCTCTTTGATTTCAATATTTGCCTTGCTTTTCCCCTTTCAATGTTTTTTTCCTCTTTCATTTTTCATTTTTCATTTCCATGCAAATGTTTGCTCTCAGCAGAAAAGAATGCCCTTTGTTGCTGCATTGACTCTCTGACAGTCATTAAATATATGAAAATTCATGTTATATATATATATATATATATATATATATATATATATATATATATATATATATATATATATATATATATGGTTTGGGTGGCTGGGTCACATGTCACATGATGCTACACTTAAATGAATTACGCTGCCTGCACACACAGTTTTCCTTGGACGCTTTATCGATAACTTCCTCTGCCCCTTGCCCTGCCCTCGAACCCTTTCCCTTCTTCTTCCCCCCTCTCTCGCTCTCAGTGTGTGTGCACTGTGTCCGTGGGCGTGGCATGGATCAAGCTGAGCCTGCTGCCGCCCAGACGCCCTCGTAATATGTTTGCGCATTTTCGTGCATTTAATAATCCTGATGAGGCATCGGACATCGCACACACACAGGCAGACACACAGAAAGAATGGAAACACACACACACACACACACAGAGAGAATCGACACACACAGAGACATCGCCCGCATAGCAAGCGCAAACAGACAAGCTGAAAACAACTGAGAGCCTGGCAAAGCGGGCATAAGCGACTGCTTGATACTCGCCCATTAGTCGTTACTCGTTAATCGATTACTCGCTGCTCTTAACTCGTTGCTCGTGACTCGATGCCTGTTATCGATAGGCAACTCAAGCGTCAATCAAGTCTGAGAATTGAGTATCAAGCTAAACTCTATTATGTAACTCAATTCCAAGGCTCTAGCTGCCAGACAAGAAAGCAAGCCAATATGCTCGCTGTGCATCTGTTGGAAAGAACGAGAAAGCTACACAGAGAAAGAGCGAGAGAGAAGAGGCAAAATAAAATGTGCAACACGCTCAACCGTGACAAAACAAATAAAGCTCCACAACAAAGAATAAAAATAAAAAAACGCAGTCAACCAAGCAGCCACTGGCTCACCTGAACCGCTCAAACTCTGACAAAATATATATAAAACGAAAAAAATTAAATAATAAAAATGATTAATATCACAGTCTATATATATATATATATATATATATATATATATATATATCCATGCGGCTTATCTGGCAAATGTCGATAAATCACAAGAAAGCCGTTTAAACTATCGATGTTGCATTGACGTGTATCGATAAGCCTTGGCACCCAATTAACTGCAAGCTGACTATCGATAAATATATTTATCGATAAGCTATAAATACATGTTGGGTAGAATCTGCAGCACTTGAAACAAATATTGCCAAATTAATGCTGTGTATTGTATATCGATTTATTATCGATCAACTGCAACTTTTAATATATCGATTTGTTGTACTACTATGTTACTCAGTAATAGAATAGTGCAGCAATTGGCAAGCTGTTGATGATTCTGCAACTCGTTTGGTCTTTCGATAAATGAGAGTTGTCGATAATCGATAGCCGAGTACGACATCTTTGATCTAATATGCCCAAGCCAACTCTTTTTCTTAGAGAATATATGCCAAAAATCACTGCAATAATAATTTACTATTCGATAACTTATTCGATAGCTAATGCAATAGATTTGAACACTCCACTATACACTCTATTGCCTGTTCTCTCATATAATTCAAAACTTTTAATTTCCTAATTGAAGTGCATTTGCCATGGCAGATTTGTCGATTGTCAGGCCGTCTACTGCTGTTATCGATAGCACGTCAGCCGATTGCTGACAGCTGTGGCAACTTTTGGCAACTCGCCCAGGCTCGCTGGCCCATAAAAACTTTGCGACAATGGCCCAAAGGATGCTCTGTCACAATTTTGTCCTTTATTACATTTTACCTCTGGGGCCAGGTGAGCGGCGCTGAGACGCGGAGAGGGCGAGCGAAACTTGACAAAATATAAATAAAATATGGCACAAAAAGAAATAAATAGAAAATAAATAAAATAAAAAAATCCGACAGACAGCTGGCAAAAGGGTAACAAATGGCAAAGGCAATAGATGCAGACAGCCAAAGTGATAGAGAGAGAGAGGAAGACGGGAGTATGGAGTAGCTGGCGATATTTGCTGTCAGATTGATGCTAATATCTCTAAGCGAAAGTATTGACAGAGGCGACGCAACCAAATTGAGCAGGAGCGGACTCAGACATTTGCAGGTCTTTGGGCGCCTGCCCCCAACAATTGCCGATGTTAACAATGATGACGTAATTGATTGTTAAGCAAATATGCTTATGCCAAAGAGCGTAAGAGCGTGAGAGAGAGGGAGAAACGCTTGGCAAAGCAAGACAAGTGCTTGCTTAAAATCTTGGCTTGGGCACACTCTAAAATATATATTTATATATACATATATATAAATACGAATTTGTTCAGGCGAGCTAAAAACACAATTCTGTACTTCACACACACACACAGACACAGCTGTGACACACTCGCAAGTAAATCAAATAAAAGTAAAGAAAATGTAAAAAAAATACATATATATATATATATATATATAAAATAAATAACTGAAGAACGTGCGAAGACGTCTGCAGGTACAGCTGACTGTGGGTGAAGATGTCTCCGTGTCTGTGTGCAGCTACTTCTGGAATGCACAACGAGCCAAAAAGGAGTTTGCTTTATTTACACTTGCCCATAGACACACACACACACACTAATACACACTTGGCAATATAAGCCAAACACCATATAATAACGAATTCAAGTCGATTTACAGCTAAGGCAAAGCTCTTAAATGCCATTGAACACATTATCAGCTAAATACACTGAGCGAAACATGCACAGACAATTTCTATATACAAATTTGAAATATATATATATAAGTATAATAGACATTTTATTATAAGAGAGTTAATTAAAGCTGCTCTACAGCTAAGCCAAGTAATAAGACTTGATTTGATATTCCTAGACAAATTTTGTATTTTTTAATTCCATTTTTTAATGTTTTAATTAATTTTTAACACTATAAACTTCTAAAATTATATATAATAAATATAAATGGTATACAAAACTATAGAAAAATATTTAAATATATTTAAAAAAATAAAAATAAGTGAAAAATAATTACTTATATTATTAAAAAATAATAATAATAAAATTTTATTTTTATATAGATAATAAATATATTTTTATAAGAAATAAAATTTGATTATTATTATTTCCATATTTTTATTTTATGATTTTTTATTTATTATTATTTGTTTTTTGTTTTTTTTTTTATTTTATTTATTTTCTTTATAATTTTTATTTTATTTATTTTGCTTTTATCATTTTATTTTATTAAAATTTTATATATTGTTTGTTTTTAATTTTTTTTATTTTTTTTATTATTATTACTTATTTTAATAATTATATTTTGTATTATTAATATTTCTATTATAATTTTATTTTTCCATTATATTCGTTTTATTATTTTTTCCTTGTTTTTATTTTTAACAAAAGATCTCTTTTTGGCAAAACCATCCACGTGTATTTTGGGCATATGCAAATAAACTATAATTGCTTTTGCTCTTTGTTTTATTTTAAATGAAACTAATTAAAGGCTAAGCGGCTTAATCTTTGTCATAGGCAAGACTTACACACACATGAAGAATACGTTGCGTGTGTGTGTGTGTGTTGTTTTAAAGGCGCATTGGCAGCCTAATCTGAATGTCCTTAATGTCCACTCAACTGTTTATTTATGTTGAACAAAAGCTTTGCAGCTGCAGCAGCAGCAGTAATAAATAATTGAATTGATAAACAAAAGACGAGTTAATTACAGTCTATATATGTATATATAAATATGTATATATATATTGTTCTCCCATAAAGAATTTTAATAATATTTGGAATAATTTGGTTATCAACAAAGATTACGTTCAGTTAATCTGTTAAGGAGTTTGCCAACTGAGTATATATTTATGTTCAAAAATTAACAAAAATAAATCATTTCCCCATCAATAAATGTGAAATGCATAAACTTTGCTTAAGCGGCAGCAGCAGTTGGCCAAAGTTAATCATTGAACGTGCAACGCTGCGTATACGTAATCTGCAATTGAAGTCGCTTGCAAGCGGACCAAAGTGAAAGAAGTAAGCCTACACATACATTATATATATATATATATATATATATATATATATATATATATATATATATATATATATATATATATATATATATATATATATATATACAAATAAGCAAGATTGATATTTGAGATAGGAATTGGCTTCGGTCGTGGCTATATATATACTACGCATAAATCTGTATAAATCTATATATATATATATAGATAACGTAAGCATAAGTCTGGCCAACATTTTGCATGTTGTTGCTATTAACAATTTGCATATGAAAATCAGGCAAAGTTTTAAAACTAAAGAAAGGCGCAGGAAAACAAAAAGCTAAACGAGAAAAATTTATAGAAAAAGCAGAGAATAAAAGCAAAATGTAAAACCTGACATAGAAGAAGTTAGATATTGTTATTGGCTTTATATATATATACTATGCACAAATAACAATAAAATATTTATGAAAAAATGGAATTTTAAATGGTTTATTATTTATATAAGAGAAATCTTTAACTATACAATTATTTTGTTATATTTGATAGATTTTATATATATTTATTATATAGTTATAAATCAAATATATACACATATATATACATATATACAATAAGGAAATATTTTGCTAAAAGAAATGATTAAAAAGCGAGTTTTGATTGAAGTTTGCAATTTTTGAAAATATTTAAAAGATTTTAAAATTTTTTAAAATTTTGTTTTACAAATTTCTTAAATATTTGTAAGGCTTTATATATACTGAAATTTAAAAAAATTTTCAAATTGTAAAAAGAAGTTAAGTTTATTAGGCTTAAAGCTGAGAGCAAACAAAGATATAGATAGATTTAGTTAAGTGACTATACAGAAATTATATTCATAAGATATATTACATATATTTTTTTAAATATATTTTTTATATATTTTATATTTCAGAAACTCTAGAGGTTCTAGGCCTAATAAGCATTTCTATGGCTTTCAAGTGGGCTCTCAGTTAAAATGTTGTTTACTGTGAAAACACAGGCATGCAGCATATGACTTGCTTAAAGTTAAACAATTACCCAAGCACACTCACACACAGATACTCGCCTTAACTGTTTGCTTATCTTTTTGTTACAGAATCTCAAAATTGCTTTTTTTTTTAATTGTAAATTTGAAATATTTAAATAAATAAATAATATTTGGGATATAAATATTATATATATTAAACAATATTCAAAATTTTAATTTTAATTTTAAAGTAGTTTCTAACTAGCAAAATTCTAACCCACACGCACACACATCCTAGTATATCTCTTAATTTTCTACTATAATTTTTTTTTAATTTCCAACATATTTCTTTTCCAATATATTTCTTATTTATGAAAAAAAAAAAATATCAATCACACTCACACACACACACAACACACACATTTACCGCCAAACTTTGGATATATGAAATTTTTAAGCTATTTTCAAATTTTATTTACTTTTAATATTTTTTCATAATTTATACATATATATATATATATATATATATATATATATATATATATATAATATTTATTTCTATATAAATATATATATTTTTAACTGCACTTTTAGACACTACGAAAAAAATTACAATAAATTGCCGAAAAAAAAATATTTAAAAAAAAATTTGATATTTTTTGGTTGGAAATTTTTTGTAGCACAGTTTTTGGCGCGCGGTGTCGTCGGCTTTCGCTGCGTTTTGCAAATGTTTTTGTTTACGATTTTTCAAAATGTTTTTTATACTTGTTTTTGAATTAGAAAATTTTTGGAAAATTTTTGAATTTGTTTTGTTGCTGGCGCCGCTAGTGGCACTTGCCACACGGCGCGTTGTTTGATGTTGCACGTTGCGGCGGCTGCTGCTTGCTTGCTTGCTGTTCGCTTAATGTTGTTATTATTGTTATTGTTGTTGTTATTGTTGTTGTTGTTGTTGTTGTTTCTGCTGTTTGTTTGATTTTGGCGCTTTTTTGGCCCGTGCTCGACGACCGCTTGACGCCCGTATTGAAAACAGACTGCGGCATCAGCAGACTCGGCGAGATTCATCCCATGAAGATAGCAGCAGCGGCTGCCTGTGCCTGTGCCGTGCCACACGAGCACGAACGTGAAACGCACACGAAGGACGCGCCACGAAGCGCGACGAGCCCGAAGTCAGCCGTCGCCTCGTTTACTTCTTTCGTTCAATGTAGCAAACACACAGCATCCCCTCGCCCCTCGCTCCTGCCTACATCCTTGTATATGTGTCTGCGTCTGTGTGTGAGTGTTTTGCGGCTGTGTGTGTGCGCGCGCACGCAGCAGCAAGCGTGGACGAAGTTTTTTGCTTTTGGCTGCCAAAGCCGTGGCCTAAGAGCAGCGGCAGCGGCAGCGGCAGCAGCAGCAGCGGCAGCAGCAGCAGCAGCAGGCAACATGCCAATGCGAACGCTCTTCGGACCCCACACAACATTCTGCGTGGTGAGTTGAAGCAACAACAACAGGAACAACAGCGCCGCTAACAATAACAGACCTTCAACAACAAGCGGCTAGCGGCTGGTGTTTGGTTTAATCAAGATCGTGTCTCAGAGCGAAATACAAAACAATTTCACGAGGGATCAAGAGGCTGGCTGATGGGGGGCGGCATGGGACAGCGAGTGAGGGGCAGTGCGCAGTTGCAAGCACTGTGCGATCAGCCACAGTGAGTACTGTATCTGATTATAATATTTACACAGATATATAGACATGAATAGGAATATTAATTCATAAGTAAATTTTAATTTGCAAATATATTTCTGTGTATTTTATTTGTATACAAAATTTAGAAAATTGAAAAAAAATACCACGAAAAATATATAAAAAAATAAAAAATAAAATAAAAAATAGCAATATTAGCTAAACTTTAAAAACTCATTAAATATATTTATAAAAAATGCAAATTTTTCATATTTATATTCATATAAAAATATTTTATAGCAAATATATATATAAGAAAATATTATGAAACATAGTTTGTGTATTTTTTAGGACAAAAAATTTGTTGTATTCATTTTATCTTTTCGCATGTTCTATTAAAAATAATAAATAATAAAAAATTGTATTTATTTTAATATTTTTATAAACTAGTTGCTTATGACATTTTTTCAATTTCATTTGTAAGCAATAAATAATGTAAAAATATATTTGATTCATAAGAAATATATTTAGAATTATTTATTTAAATTGTTACAAAAATTAATTTTTTTTTAAATATGAAATTAAACAAAATAATTTTTTTGTGTCTTCACTAAATGAACAAATAAAATACAAAATTATGTATACATTATTTATTATTTTATTTTATACTATTATTATATGTTTTATATTTGATTTTATGAGACTTCTTGTATTCCTAATTTGCGTCTTAAGCATGCCAGCCCTTGCTGCAATGCTTCCCTTACGCGCCCGACTGACAACAAAACAAAACATTGCGAAATGCCGCCCAGCGCTTCGCTTGTTCGCTCGCCTCAGTCGCTCTTAAATGCTTCGGCTCTCTTCAGCTGGCGCTCTTTGCCGGTGAAATTCAACACGCAATGGAGAAACTCAACACACGCAGTCGGAAAACTCAACACACTTGCGGCCTTACCACTAAGCGCCATCTGTGGTCGAACTTAAGAAGGAAAGCTGCAGCTGCTTGAAAATCATTTGGCAACAGTCAAAACGGTTTAAAAAAAAAATACAAGAAAACAAGGGCAGACGGATCAAGAATATATATGTAATATATGTATGAGGGGCATAGAAAAACTTGGAAATATGCGTAAGGCGGCGGCCAGAGGCGCGCACTTTCGCGAGCAGCAATTAAACACAGACGCAAAACCCTAATGACACAGGGCGACTGAGACAGTGAGTGATAGAGAGAGGGAGGGAGGGGTGCCGGTATTCACATGTTAACCCCTACATGCCCCATCTCGCTCCCACACACACACACACACACACACGCGCGCGCTCTGGACAGTCGGTTGAAGCTAATTCGAACGAAATTAAGCAAACATTTAATGAAGCAATTAGCAAATGTTGGCAGCTGGCCCAAGTGCCAAGCCCAACTTGCCCACTGACCACTGACCGACCACCCCCCGCAGGCGCACCCTCGACCACCTACTGCTGCTGCCTCATCATACTCAACGATTCGCTAAAAGCTCGTCCTCAGTTTTGCGGTTAATATCCTGTGCGAACTCTCATACATTAGTAAACAAGTGAGATGTGGCGAGTGCCAGGTAGTCGACTAAGCAATACCCTGTAAGTGATTTTTATACATTTTGCATTTTCACTTTCTGTCTCTCTCACTCGTCTCTCGCGCTCAATGTAAGCTTATGCTAAGCTCTGCTCTTCACAGTCATCAATCATGAACTAATATACCCCTTTCCCACTTCACGTGCAGGGTATGTGAAAATAGTGTTGTGCGACGCTGCTGCCCGCTAAACCCACATGTAATGAGCGCTTGCAGTAATGGACAGCGGCATCATCCGGCTTAAAGGAGGGTTTACGGCCGGACAGCGGACGAGGGGAGGTCGCCCAGA
Source organism: Drosophila fulvimacula (assembly GCA_035045555.1). NCBI lineage: Eukaryota > Metazoa > Arthropoda > Insecta > Diptera > Drosophilidae > Drosophila > Drosophila fulvimacula. The sequence continues at coordinate 1,025,567 of JAWNOX010000110.1, read as the reverse complement.
GTGGATATAGTTCTGTGAGTGTGACGTAATTTGGGACAACCCTAAAACGCATTAATAGATTTTGGCATTTTGTATTTCTTGCTTGAACTCACTCAGGGAGAGGGAAGGGGGAGAGAGAGAGACAGAGAGGGAGACATAAGTGTCTCTCTCTCTCTCTCTCTCTCTCTCTCTCCCAGGCGACGTCACTTTACATCAAACGGGATTTCACTTTGTGAGTGGGCCCTCTCAGCCCGACAGAGATGGAGATAGTTGAAAACAGTTGCGTTTACTCACCTGAAAAGAAAATAAGAAGCGCACAAAAGGCAAAAAAGCGTTAGTAAAACGGTAAATGTGCCATGGCATAGCGAGAGGGGGAGGCAAAATAAATAAATGAAATTGCAAACAAAAAAGAAAAAAATGGCAAAAATATTTATACATATATATAAATATATATATATAGATGTACATATAGATATATATAGATATGGACAACACAAATAAACAGGGAAAAGTTTTTGCTTTTGGCTTTTGCCCACAGCTTTTGCTGTTAGCTGCATGACAAGGCAACAAAATTGTTGTTCAAAATATTTTCATAGACTCCAAAATGACTGGGGCAAAGCCGGCGCCCACTGCCCGCACTCCGACCCCCACCCGCTTGGCAGACAAAAACTTTGATTAGAGCAAACAATGCGGCAAAGTGCAAAATACTGTTGCATACTTTTTTGGGCTCTGATGTCTGTCTGTCTGTCTGTCTGTCTGTCTGTCTGTGTGTGTGTGTGTGTGTGTTTGTGTATGTATGCTGGACCAAAACTTTCGAGTAGTTCGAACCACACAAAAGTGGGCTCAACAAATTGATAAGTGGCTCACAGTTATTAGAGCCTAACATGATTTATTAAAGCAGCTGCTTAGAGCTACTCTCTCACTCTCTGCCTCTCCCTCTTCCTCCCTCTCTCTCTCTCTCTCTCTCTCTCTCTCACTCGTAAAAGTCGTAAACATTTTTATGGCCAGATTATTAAATGAATATCAACTAGTCCAACTAGCATTAGCATTTTATGACAACTAAAAGTGATAAAAAGCAAAAGTTTTTGTATCGTTCGGTCGATAACAGTTCTTGTGTCTCCGACTCAAGGCTTAGCGGTCCGCTGACCTTTAGCCGTAAAGAAGTCTATATATGTTAGTGACTGAAGCAATTGGAAGTAAGGCTTAAGGCATGGTGAACCACTGCCATATGAACCAGTTCACATAGAAAGCTGAATGAACTCTGAACTTTGCTAGAATACTCAAAATGTTCAAATTCAAAGGTCACAGAGAACAGCCTAAGGCGGTACAACACTTTTGAACTGATTCACATAAAGAATCTGCAAAGTACTAGCTAAAGGTCACAAAGATGGAACTAAGATGCTGAACCACTTTTGAGTCAGTTCTTATAGACACTTGAAATCAATCAATCTCTCTCTCTCTCTCTATTTAAAATATTACAAACAACAAGTGAACCATTGTTGAACTGGTACACCGGTTGTGAACTGGTTCTTCTATAGGCAATATATCCCACAACTCCTAGAGCTCTCTCTAAAAATATATCTCAATTTAAACATAGCCATTAAATTGAGCCGCTTACGAACCGACTCACATATGTCGACGATGTCCAACAAATTTGTTCGCTCGAACGAGGAGAAACAATTCGTTTGTCAAATGAAATTCCATTCGACAAAGGGTCAACAAAAAAAAAGAGAAAAATAAATAAATAAATAAAAAATAAAAAACGAGAAATAGAAATAGAAAAACAAAATAAATAAATTGAGACTTGACCATTTGTGGGTCACCGCTTCGAGGGCCCAGTTTTTGGACTCTGGCCTAATCCGAAAACAGACAAAAATTCCGGACATTGTCAAGGCCCGTGCAACGGAATTATGTAAAACAACAGCACAACACAAAATGGTTCACAGCAAAAGGCGATTAGAGGAAACCCAAAGAGAACAAACAACTATGCAAGCTGTTGTTTTTGATGCTCGCCTAGGATTGAACCCGGCTATATTGGCTAACTGTATTGCTCCATGAATATTTTGTGAAGCTGAGCACTGGTAACTGATCTAGTTTTAAATCTAAATATACTTTTTATTATTATTTTTTTTTATAAAAAATAATTTTTTTTTTAATATTTTATTGTTTATAATTATTTTTTTTTCTATTGTACATTTATATTTTGTATACGATTTTGAAAATACTTTTTATTATAATATATAAAAATATTTTATACGTATTTTTTGTTTACTTTTAATTATTAATTTTTATTTATTATCTATTTAATTTGATCTAATTTTAAGATTTTTATTATTTATTTACTATTAAATAAATAGTTTTTTTTTTAATATTTTCTATATAATTTTACTTAATTTTTTTTTATAATATTTTTAATATAATCATATAATTTTCTTACATATAGTTTTTCCTATTTAATTTGTATACAATTTTTAATACAATTTTTTTCAACCTTGCAACAAATCAATAAAAATTGACCCAAGCTTAATAGCTGATTATTGTGATTGGAGCATATAAAAACAGCAATATACACACACACACACACACACACACATACTTCTACCTGCCTACAGGCAATTGGCGACAACAAAGCGAGTTAAAAAACTACCCAAAAAGTTAAAAAAAAAAAAACTGAATTCAGAGAGAAAAATTCTCAAAAGAGAGAAAAAAAAAGAAAAAACAAGATTGATGAGGTTTCAATAAAGACCATTTGGTAGATTGCGATGCCTGGCAATAATAAGGCAAATGAATTGGCTATTAAAGTAGTCAAGTGTGTGGGGGCGAGTGTGTGTGTGTCGCATGATCTGGCAACACTGGCAGCCAGAGTTGCCCACTAATTGGTACGAAAACTATTAGCTCAAACTTTTGACCAGTTGTCCTTCAAAGTTTATAGCGAAAACAATAAAAAAAATATGAATGATGAGCAGTTAACTTGAAAATGCAGTATATACATATATATATATATATATATATATCGTACATATATATATCGGAATATATATAGTATATAAAAGTATCGTAAAAACTTCATTGTCTGCCAGTTGTTGCCAAGTGGGTGAGAAAAAAGTTTTTATTTGTTGCAATTGAAATGCCGGAGCACAGCATTGACCAAGGAGCACAGAGTAGCGGACAGATGTGGGGTGAGAGGAGAGAGCGAGAGGGAGCAATAGGCTCCACTCTTAACGACAGGGTCTTCATCGTGCGGCTTGGAGACAGGAAGCAGTAGCTTTTAGCTTTTTAGTTGGTCGCACAATTGATTTGTCGTGCTGCTCGCCTTCAACCACTAACCACCCCCTCCGCCCCACACACACACACGTCGAACAACCCTCGCCACTCACCTTAGTTAGCCACGTCCGTCTGCCTGCCCAGCTCTGGCTGAGTTTCGTCCTCTCGTTGTCAGTGAAGTGTTAAAATCGATTAAATAAAAGTTTATTGCTAAATTGCTAACTGGCTAAGCTTGTTTTCAACCCCCCACCCCCCGGAGCCCTCCAGCCACCCCATCGAGCTGCTTTGACCAAGTGGCTTTTTGTTTCTTCACAGAAATTTGCCGACTTTGAAGTTTGCCCTTCATCGCATCTCGTGGATGGGGACGATGCTTCTTAATTTGTTACACGATTTCAAATAGATTCATCGCAACACTTTCCAACACTGAAGTGCTTCTCATTCCACCCATGTTCCAGGCTCAAACTACAATCACTGGCCCAAACAGGTAAAGCAATTTGCTAATTAAACTGGCCAAGCGAGGTTAACTGAACTCGGAATTCGGCTTGGGTTTCGCTCTGGAATGAGTTTAACTTTTGAATCTGGGTCAAGCAGATAAAGGGATGAAGTTGTGGGCTCAAAAAGTTTAACCCATTTGCTGAGCATTAACAATTTATTAAGTTCATATTATTAATCAACATTTGTAACAATGAAAAGCCTAAGAAGGTCTTGGCTCAAGCAAAGGCGAAACTCTTCAGGCTTTGACGGCTCTGGCTTCTGCTCTTTGCACCAGTTAGTATTTTAATTTGAAAAATATTCATTTGTCCACACAAAATACGGGGAAATGCAAAAAATTCAAAATTTCAAAAACTTAAAATTAAAATGAAAAAAAAAATTAAAATAAAAATTTTGAATTATTATTATTTATATTATATTATTATTTATGTTGTTATGTAAAGCATCTTTAAAAGTATTTCAGCGAGCTTTCTAGTTTCACCCATACTTTTAGTCAGAATATATTACCGATAATCAACAGAAAATGTTATCGATAGTATATTCATGCAATAATTCAGGCAATTGTCCAATTACTTCTAAAAAGTCATCAAAAACTTTATCGATTTTCCATAGCTTCACAGTTTGTCTCATCTGTCAGGTGAGTAAATGTTATCAATAATCAAAATCGATCAAGTTTGGCACTTTCTCTAATTTTTAGACATATATTATTCTCTATAACTATTTTTCTTAAGTACTCTAAGCAATTCCCTAATTACTCACTTCAAACTGCCTCAACATTGCCAGTCGATTTGGCTGATCGATAACATTTTTGCCACAGACTTCTGCGCTAGATTGTTATCTAATTTAGCTAAATGAAAATTGCATAAGTTTTGCTCGTCTCGTAATGCTGTTTTCTGCCCTCTCACTCCCTCGACTGTTCACAGTTTTGATTGCATTCATCATTTGCTCAGCTAATCCCTGGCATTTCTCCTGCCCTGCCCTGCCCTGCCCTGCCCCGCACTGTGCTTGCAATTGAAATGCAAAATTTCTGATTTACGCTTCTATGCACCATGCTCGACCCCCTCGAGCACTTGAAGTGAAGTCCAAGCAGCGCTGCTGCGCCTCGCCCTTATTCTTTGCCTGGCATAAAAATCTTAAGCTGTTTAACAGTTTGCCAGCTCTTAACCCCATTTGTGACCCTTTTCGCTATGTTAGATGGCAGCTGGCAGCTGGCAGCTGGTAGCTGGTAGTTGGCAGTTGGCTAAGTCCCTTGCGCTTCTCTCTCTCTCTCTCTCTCTCTCTCTCTCTCTCTGCTTATTCGCTTCGTCCCTTGCCCGTCCACCTGTTTAAGCACTTCAGGTTGACTGCCTTTAATTCTTCCGCTTCTCCTCCCCCCCCTCTGCTTCTTCTTCTTCGGCTGCCCTCGTTCCTCACTGCTCAAATTAATTTACGACATTACATTATTTTTATACATTTTTCGATTATACGTTTTTTTCTGGTATTTTTGCTCCTTTTTTTTGGTATTTTCTTTTTCCTTTTGACGCGCACTTGAAATTAATGAAAAACATTTTCGATTGTAATTATGTATTCGTGATAACGCGCCCGTTGCCAGCGGCAGTCGAACAGTCATCAAATGCCGCCCAGCAACCCCCCGCCCACATCATACGCTGTAGCCAACCCAAAACCAAACCGCCTAGCCAACAAGCTCAGCTCATTAGGCATAATTTGGTAAGAGGCGCCGTCGTCGCGCCGTCTCGCAGTTGCTAGGGTTGTCGCTGCTTGGGGTTGGTGTCGAGGGGCTACGGAGTGGGGCTTGCGGCTCGTTCATGGATTTGAGGACGCTGCGGGGCTTTGCAATTTAATTGACTGTAAATTTGCTTCACTCCAAAAAGCTTCAACTACTCATTAAAAAAGTCAACAAAGAACCGAAAAAAAAAATTAAGACCTAAAGGAAGATAGACAAGAGTTGTGGCGCGAGCCGTTTGGCCGACTGGGCGATACGCTATGTCTTGAGAGAGTGCAGTAAAAAGGCGGATAAAATAACAACTCTCTCTCTCTCTCTCTTTAGTATAAGTTCCTTGAAAATGTGACTCTTTATGAATTCCGACACAAATGTATGTCTTTCATTCAGTGACTGCTAAACTGTCGCGCTCATTGAATCATGTTTTGAGATGGCTAGATGAGATGCCTGGTTTGATCTAGAGACTATCAAACTGTATCCAATACAATAATATAATGTGGCTGTCAAACTGTGGCTGTCAAATGGTGGCTGTCAAACTGTGATTATTGTGTACTCTAATAGCTCTATACCTCTCTGATTTGCTCTCAGACTCTCTATCTATTTACCCACTATTTCTCTAACACCCTATCTCCGATTCTCTCTATCTCTCTCTCTCTCTCTGTTTCTCTTTCTCTCTGTCCATACATATCCCTGTTGATCTCACATATTGGCATATAATATTTTATATATCCCATAATTCATAAATGATCAAGCCAATATACCCATTCTGTGCTCCACAGAAACAGAGTATAACAATGGCAGCTGGCAAAGAGTTGCCTTTGGCCATTACGCACACGCAACATGTGTCTGTGTGTGTGTGTGTGTGTGTGTGTGTGTGTGTGTGTGTGGAATGGGGGCCAAAGGGAATACAATTTGCCATAGCTCTTTCTTTATCCATAGTTTTACGGTCTACATACAGTTCCCCACGCACACAGACGCACAGCTATAATAACATAATAGCCATACAATGTGCACTTTAAAGCAGGTAAACCAAGTTTGTCTATGTGTGTGTGTTAAAGCAGCCAAAAAAAAATTAAAATAGAAAAGAGATAGAGAAAGAGATAGAGAGAGAGGAAAGCAGAACGAAGCAAAAGGCAACAAGCAAACAAAGTCGAGGCATGGCATAAATAAATAGAGATAATTAGACCATAACAACAACAACAAAACAAACTAAAGGATACCAAAAATGTGAAAGACACACACACACACACACACACACACAGAGGCACAGTGTTAGCCACATTTGTAGCCCAAGCCAGCAGTTTTATTTATGCACCAGCTTTTCTAGCATTTTTTGTATCTCGGATTTTTAGCCGTGCTTTTAATTGTGGCTGAAAAAATGCGCATGCATTTTGTGTGTGTGTGTATGTGTGTGTGTGTGTGTGTGTGTGTATATATAGAATATATAACGGGATATATGTATATCTGTTTGACAGGGTGCACAGGTGTGGGCTTGCCAGCGGAAATGTTGACCATAATCTAGTTTGCAAGCAGCTCAACGGGCAGTGGAATTAGGTGAAGGATACGAGAATATGACATATGAGCAGACAAAGACAGAGAGGGAGACAGACACAGAGAGAGAGAGAGAGAGAGAAAGATACTGTTGAAGCTGCAGCGAATGCAGCTCTGATTAAAAAATAAAAATAAATTAAAATGCGCAAAGCTTAGTTTTTTTTCTGCTAAAAGTAGCTAAAAGGTAAAGCGCAAACAGGTGAAATAACGAGAACACGAGAGAGAAAGAGAGAGGGAGAGACAACACACAAAGGCATATGCACATGTAACTAGCTGCTAGCTAGCTAGCTAGCTTGCTAGCTGTAGCTGCTCCATAATCCCTATAATTTGCTTTGCATACCCTACAGTCCTGTATGGAAGCGGGTAGCATGGGCGTGTGTGTGTGTGTGGCAGGAGTGCATTTTAGAGCAGTATATCAGAGCAGTCTGACTAAAGAGTAAAGTAGAGTTTTTTGGGCTTTAACTGATTAGATAAATGATAGAGCCATAGATCACAGAAAGACGATAGGTTACATAGAAAGCTACAGAGTGTCCAGGCTGGTTCGATTCAGTATATAAATGTAGTTTGACTAGTTCGTCGCGTTGCTCACTCTCTCTCTCCCTTTCTCTTTCTCTTTCTCTCTTTTTCTCTTATATAGGCTTAAGCCCTATATTCCAATTTACCAAATAATTATTTTAGACTTTAGGGTGACCATTTTATTCATTTGATATAAAGGTTTTCAAAACGTACAATTAGGTGTTAAAAGAGAGAGTTTGACATATATCCTGCTCTCTCTATCAACTCACTTTCACTCTAATCTAAATTAGCGAAAGCCGCGCCGAATTCAATGGGCACGCAATGTCAAATAGAAAAAAAGAAAATAGAAATACAAAGAAAAGAGAAGCAGAGAAAGGAGAGGAGAGTGGAGAGAGGAGAGGAGAAGTTGTCTGAACATGTTGTGAGCGCTGTTGCATGGCACTGGGCACTCAATCAATGAAGCAAGTTGCCAGCTTGCGGCGAGCTATGTGTTTGCTTGTGTCGCCACTGACTTGTTGTTGCTGTTGTTGCAAGTTGTTTGTTGT